>RJWJ010031377.1:0-19246 GCA_004363605.1 Indri indri
GAATCTGAATAAAGTAGTATTTCAGTTAATAATGTACCAATATTGGTGCATTGCTGTGACAATACACTAATGTGAGATGTTAATAATAGGGGAAATTGGGTCTGCGGTATATGAAAACAAACTCCCTCTACTAGCTTTGCAATTTCTCCACGAATCTAAAACTATCCTAAAATAAAAGTTTTATTAAAAATATGTATTAAAATGAATAGGTACATGTCTTTCTAAGATTGCAGGTGTATATGGATAAGGGGAATTTTCAAAGTCACTTTCAACTCTGTGTCTGTGCCCTATTTTTAAACATAATCATTTTTAACATACACTATAATTCATGATTCAGTTAGCAAATGCTTCAAAGCTTCTCAACAATTCCTAGCATACAGCTTGACCTTTAAGATTTTCATACATTTTGCCATAAGAAAAAATGTTTCCATGTAATGAGCTTGATCTTCTGCCGTACTGGCTATGACTGTACCTAACAAGGGCTGACAAGGAGGCATTCTCCGCCTCGACTCCCTCTGCCTGCACCAGCCTGCCCCGCCCAGGGGACTCCTCTCCTCCGCTGCTCACCGTCCTGAGGCTCCAACGCGAGGTAGTGCATGTAAGCTCCCAGATGAGCGTGGTGGAGAGCCTGGGATGCGACAGCAAACAAAGATCATTGTCCTAGAACACTTGCATCTATCCTGTGTTCCTGAGAAAACAAATCTAAGTTGCCAGCTTGGCCAAATATGACTTCAGGTTTCAGCAAGGAAAATTTAGGCAAAATTGAAGCGATGTAAGTTATCACTTGACATATCTATTCCTCAGTCTTCCCATTTGTTAAATGATAAGATTTGAAATCGTACTAATACGTCACTTCATCTCCTAATGAGAACAAACCCTGAGGTAAGGCCCAAGTAAGATGTTCATCACGGATCCTGCCAGGCAAGGTCAGTGCGATCCAGGTGCTAAATGACTCCCTCGAGATGCAGGTGCTGCGCTGCTCCCAGAGCCACGGGCTCCTGGAGCAAAATGTTCTTAGCCATATTCATACCCTCTGTTCTCCCTCTCAACAGGGACAAAGGGAGGTCAGAATAGGCCCCTGGAGGGCAAGAGTGGGAAAAAGACGTGCACAGCCTTTCCTTGGCAGACAAATATTCATTTTTACGAGTTGGAAGCCTCCGGCTCCCTCCCTTGAATCAGGGGCTGCTGCAGCTCAGGCTGCTGCAGGATGTATTTGTCTTTCCCTGCACATTATTATTTTATTGTTATTACTCTCATTCCTTCCTAACTGTGAGCCAATGAGCAGAATTATTTTTATTTACTCTGATTTTTTGGATGCTTGAATATATTACTTCAATATAGTTTATAATCCCTATAATAGCACATAATGGTTATACTTTAGACATTTAAAAGCAATTGGGCACATTCAATATGCTCATGACATATAACTTTCTAATGCCCTATCTCTTTTCGTATTAAATGTTTCATGTTAATAAATTCTAGCCTATTTTGTATGTTTCATATTTGTGTGTATAAACTCGTAAAAATAATAATAACCGGCATGAATTTTTCTAGTAAACTTATAGTGTGAAAATGTAATCAAAAATAGTTGATACTCGAGGTAAAGCTCTATAATTGAGGAATTCAAGTAGAACATAAAAGATGTCCTAAAATTCAATTTCAATAGGATTCTGACCAGACACAAAAATAACATCTTGGCGATCCATTTGAATAAAACTCTTCCTAGTGTCAAGCAAGCAATATACTCTACTTTACAGCCAAGGGTGGTCTGTTTGCAGATGAATCATCCTCTGTCTGACCCAGACTCCTGACAAAGAGCAATTTTCATTGTAAACTAATTTTTATAATGTCCTAGTTTCAATGTCATCTGTGTCACTAACACAACCTTCTTCCAAAATGCTGGCTCTGCCTTGCAGAAGCTCTGCAGCTTCTCTTTGACAAGTCTGAAGAAGAGGATTAATAACCAGATATGATGGAGCATGATGACATGACATCATCCTCAAAGGTGACCCAGGGCCAGACCAGAGCCTGCACCCCTGGTGCACATTATTGTTGACTGTTGCAGCTGTTCTATTGTCCTGTCAGACACGTGCAGGGTAAGAGAGGGAATGCATGCTAGTGGTCAGAAGAAGGGGCTAATCATCCTAGGAAGTTGTTATGAGTAGGTTAGACTTCTTTTTATTTTTCCAGAAGAAATGTCTGTCTCATTGTACACATGTAAGTAGGATATAAAACTAAGGGAAAAGGCACTCAAAGAAACCAGCCAGCCAGGTATCAGGAAATTAATAATCATAATTCCAGTGAATTTAGGTTTAATCTCTTGTGTCTGCACAAGTCAATCCTTTATTTTTGTGCTGGAAGATATTTAGCACATTTTCTCTCTGGTCCCTCATTATTTATATTCGTCCCATAACAATGTTCCTTTTCTCTAAGGCAAGACTGACTCATACGAAAAGACACTATTTTCTATCAGGTCCCTCTGCAGGTGATAGCCAATACTTTGGCCTAATGTATTATCTGTATTTCTGACCCAGAATTTTCTTTCTCTCCTGAGATAACTCCACTAGCCATCTTTTTTGTTTTGACTTCCATGTAAGTTATGCAGCACCATGTTCAAGAAAATACTGTTTGATATTATATCAATTACCTATTATAAAACAGTGGTTTAACAGTAGATAATTTACAGTAGATCTTCAAAAATGTTTGTTCTGTTAGATAGCAGAAGTTCCATTTTTAATGATTTGATGTGACTTCACTGGGCTTTTTAAACTCCTATAGCTAAAATCTCCTTGGATAACATACAAACCAGAGTTAAACCATTATTGCACTGGAATTGTAATTCTCCAGTGTATTATCAAATGATTGTAATGGAATCCTAAAAATTCATTTTTACTTTTGCTTTTTCTATTGAAACGGGAGACTAACTTTATACTACTTCTGGAGTATTTGGGGTCAACGAATAAATATAAGATAAGGAAAAGCTGCTAAAGTAAAAGAATCATTTCTAGATGACATGTTTCTTTTTTTAAGCTTTCAACTTGTTGCTTTGGATACTGAAAATCATTTAATTAAGAAAATCATATTTTACTCTTTGAAATCATGTTGCAAAAGAGTGACATAATTTGACAACAATTATGGCCCTCAAGAAAACTGAAGTAATAGAAATAAAGTACTTTTATAAATACAGAGGATGAATTCTTACCTTTTAAAAATAATATTGATTTTCAAAATTTAAATAATGTAATACTTAAATGATTTTAATAGAAGCAGCAATCGTTTCCTATTTAACATAGTTTAACAAAATATGCATACTTTTAAAAAGTTGCGCTTTTTTTAAAAAAAAAAAAAAGCTGTGTCTAGACCCATCCATATAGTTTCTATGTTTAATAACTGAGTTGTTAATTTACAGAAATTTTATTTGGTTCTGTTTCGCATTGACCTGTCTTTTTTTATATATCCTGGGTAAGACTGTCTAGTATTGGAGTTCTGGAATGGGATGCACGTTGTCCTGTACCTATCCTTTGTCTTCCAATAGCTGTATCAGTAGTAAAGCCACCATTTTAATCTCCTACCTTACTCCTAAATTAGGCCCCAGGATATTTTTTGTTTGTTTGTTTTTTGTATAAAATGGATTAGCATTTGAAAAACATGGAAGAATGCAGAGGTCTAAAACTCAGATGCCTACAGGAATAACGCAAATAACATAAACAAGTGGAGCCAGCCAGGGAGAGCTACATTATGCTGAGAAAGGAATTGCCAGTCTAAAGTAAGTAATTGCTTCTCAGTTGTCACCAATTGTTGCCATGTGGAATGAAAGCCTACTGTTCAAGAAAATCCAAATATTCCTATTTTTCTGTGAAATTTCCCCAAATTTAAGTGTTGGAAACGGATTCATTTTTAGAAAACTTCTGGTGACCATAAAAGCATGTCAATTGGCCATATTTGCAAGTGCAGATTCGGGAATCAGACAGATCTTGGTTGAGATTTTAGTTTTTGGAAGGCAATTTACTTAACTTCTCTAAGCATTAGTTTCCATATCTGTAAAATGGAGACCATAAACTGCTATGCTAATTAAATGAGAAAAAGCAGGTATTAAAAAATGCACCTTAACCAGTACTTAATACATAGTGGATATTTAATAAAGTTCTAGCTAATAATCTGCTCGAGGGTTGTGAATATTAAATTTCATGTCCAGTATCCAACCTAGAGTGGTACTTATTACGTACCTGTTAATAACTCAACAACCAGTAACCAGTAGTTTAATAAATGATTAATGTTAGTTAAACACATTCTATTTTCCACATATATTTAATATATGATGCAATAGATTTAGTTATATTTTCCATAAAGTTTGTGAAACTAGTGTAAAACACTAGTACCTATTAATCAGTTCACTCAACTTGTGAAGCTATTCCCTGAAAAAAGTTAGGCAAAATTATACATTGCAGCAAATCTTTCATATCGCAGCAGTTCTACTTACTAACGTCCTTTCATACAAGCATGTGTTAAGCAGCTAATGTGTACAAAGATCCCAGGATCTACATTCTGGAAAGGGAGAGGAGAGAGAAACAGAGCTAACATTGTAGACCCTTTTGAACCCTTGGTTCAAAGGGGCTTGTAATTTGGTAAGAGAGAAAATAATACACATATAATGCAAAGGCAAAAAAGAAAAGTGTGTAGTGGGGAGAATAGGGTTGTTTAAAGCACAGATTGTGTTAAGTAGATACCTCCAAGTTTCCAAATAATGCATTGGTTTTCTGAAATGTGCCCTTTCAAATCCTCCTCCACACTCATGATTGTTGGCAACGTGTACTCGCCAAATCTCAAGGCTGAAGAACAGGCTGTTGAAGGAAGCCTTTTTAATCCTATCTTAGCTACAGATCTGAAGATCATGGTTCTAAATGCATTTAGGTTTGAAATTAAAGAATATTTTGAGGTTCATTCACTATCTTAGTTTGGCTCTATTTTGAATTGATTTTTATTTGTGCTATAGTAAAAGAAGTAAATTCTAGGTTTAGTTCTAGGTTTAGTAAATTTGTACAGTTCCATGTCAAGTTCTATCATTTCTTCATGTGGTTTAGGTCCATATTTGGGTGGCTTCAGAAATATAAGAACCCTGGGATTGTCCGAGGCTCACTCTCCATGACCCAGTCTTCTCAGAACTAACCCACTCTCCGAGATTCTTGTGGCATGTGGCTTTGCTGAATTCTCTGAGAGGACTCCGGGCACTAGCAGCATGCCTTCTCTAATGTCAAGACACCAAATTAATAAACTTTATTTTATGAAGCGCCTATGAGATTTTCTGAATTTATGGAAATTAGTTTGAATAGTTTCATCTCTTATCACAATTTTGGCCCAAAATTTACATAATTGCCCAAAATTTTATAACGTAGGCTGCCAACTGAAAATAAGAAATAAATATATCTTCTGTACCCCATAACTCTTTTCTGGTGTGTTTAGCTTCCATCTGTTTGCCTTTTGTTTTTGTTTATGTGAAGCTTTACATTTTGCTATCAATATGTTATGTTATGTTGTGTCGTGTACTTGTAAGCTGAGATATAAAGATAATAAATTATACACATTCACCAACATTTTAGTTGACTGACTAGTAAAATCTGACTTGAAAATTCAGGGAGGATGTGATAAGTTGAATGAGACTGCATTAAGAGTACTTGGTGAAGACAAACTCCTACATGAAAAGGTTTGGAGTTCTACTCAGCCACAAAAAACAATGGTGATCTAGCACCTCTTATATTATACTGGATAGAGCTGGAACCCATTCTACTAAGTGAAGTATCACAACGATGGAAAAACAAGTACCACAGGTGCTCACCATCAAATTGGTATTAACTGATCAACACTTACATGCACATTTAGTAGTAACATTCATGGGGTGTCAGGTAGGTGGGAGGGGGGTGGCAGGGATGGGTGTATTACACCTAATGGGTATGGTGCACACTGGGGGATGGACACACTTGAAGCTCTGACTCGGATGGGGCAAAGGCAATATATGTAACCTAAACATTTGTACCCCCGTAATATTCTGAAATGAAAAATAAATAAATAAATAAATAAAGGTTTGGTAATTTCTTAAAGTACAAGGACCTAAAGGACAATGTCTCCGTATCACAAGTGAGAAGTGAGTACACTCATGAGATAAGAAGTCCAACTTCCAAAGAAGACTTATTCTCAGTGTCATTTTCATTCCCCTCTTTATAGAAAATGCCCCCCCCCCCCGCCGTGGGTGATTCTCTAAGGAACTGAACTACTTGAAATGTTTCCTATATCTTGCTTTTAATATAGGTCATAAGAGGAGGGGTTAATACATGGGGCTAGTATTACATGAAGAGTAAAGTTTTATGCATATAATAATGAGCAAACTCAGGTTGTTTAGAGATTTATATGAGGCAACTAGTTCTGTATATAAATATTATGTATATGGTGTAGTAGGTAACAAACTCAGTTTATTGGGGTAGTATTAGCTGCCACATTCATAAAGACACATCTTCAGTCTCTTTATTATTATACATGTTTTTCTGCAGATAATGACAATAGATTTGGCTCAAAAGACAGCCCATTTTAAGGTCAGGCTAAAAAGAGTTTAACTGTACTGTAGCTAAGGGATGATATTATCAAAGCAATGACATTGCCTTCAACCAAGGAATGACACCACTTGAATGCACTGGGCAGTGAAGGAAGGTTTCCCAAAGCAGATGACATCTGTCACCTAAACTAAGTTTTTCAAACTTCAAATACAAGGTCTTTCTTTTCTTCCTTTTTCCTACTATTCTCTATTTTTGGATGATTTTTGCATGCTAAATATAGTGCATTTATTAGGTAAAAGTCAATTCAATTTCCTTTTGTTGATAATTATATAGAGAGATACTTTCTATGATTCTGATCATTGCACTGCACAGAACTATTACAATTCCAGCTAAAGTGTCATTTTAGCTGTCTCAAACTATCTTTTTTGTATTTTTACCTTTATTTTTATTTAAAGTTATTAATAGAAGACTCTTTACGGTTCCTATTATGTAAAATTATAATTGGCATCCACATATGGATTTTATATTTTAAGCCACTTTCCAAAATCATTAATTGATTCATATTCTTTATAGCACTGAGTTAGGAGAGAAAAAAGGGGGCTTGATTGCCTTGCTCAGAATCTCAGCAAGAAGGAACTTTTTATTTGACTTTAAATATATATGTATATGTGTGTGACATATATTAAAAATATGTTCATAAACCACTTTTGTAGATGCTATAAAAGGATATTGACCCTAAATTGCTTTATAACAAATTTAGATGCAGAGAAGCTCTCAGCACGTGTGTAAAGGACACGTTTCTCAAGGGTGGAGAATCTCCAAAAAAGAATAACACTTAGGGTGATATTTGTGAATATGTTCAGAAGCTGTACTTATAAGTACAACATCAAAACAACCAAAAGTCTATGAGTAATCTAACAACAATAACAAGTAAGCCAAAAATTGACTACAATTTTAAAACACTTTACAACAATCAAACGTAAATGTCTAGAAAAAGTTTGGCATCACAAGAATCAGCTAATATCATTCTGTGCTTGTAACCACTGCTCACAGCCCAGCTTGGGTATTATTTTTCACCAAGGAAATAAACACTTGTCTTTGGACTGACTCCCATGTGGCAGAACCAGGGCAAGGCATTTATTGCTATTCTGCAGCTCTTTGAAAAATCAATCCAAAAGAGAAACTCTGTGGAAGACCCATCTTCCTCTTGTCTCTCTGATAGTCTGCACTCTGAAAATGAACTAAAGTAAAAAAAAAGAAAATGAGAGAAACACACAGAGAAGCAAAGACAAACGATGGAGAAAGCAAAACCAGTGCTTCCAAACATCAAATCAGAGAATGTTGCTCTTGTCCTGGAATTCCCCCAGAGTTACTTAAAACAAGAATCTGGTCCACTGAGATCAAAGCCAGGAAGAACAAAGAAAGTCAGAGTGATAAACAGCCTACTAGGAAGAAATCTCAAATAAACACTGACAGTTTGTGGAGTGACTGGGATAAAAATCAGCTGTTCAGACTAATTTCTCATTTCCTCCCTCAAAGTAAAGATGGAACTTGCTGTGTCCCTGATGAGAGCTGGGCACACTGAGCCTCAGTATTTTCCTAAAGTGGAGAAATGTAATTTTTCAGCTCATTTGTACTCACAATCAAACCAGGTCTGTGTTGCTTCCCTGTGCACGGATTATTCTAAAATGAGATGCCATGTCCACTCTCTCTGGAGACCTCCTGAAACTGTCAATGGACTGGAATTTTTAAACACTGTCAACTATATTAATGGCTCCATGATCCTAAGGCCTTATTGTATCCTGCAACACTAGACATGCATAATGTTAATAAAAACAGTCCTTTGGATTCTCTCATTTCCTAATTAGCTGGACAAAGAGAAAATATAGTTAAGAACAGGGTCTCCAATACACTCACATCCCAATGTGCAAAGGAAATGTCTTCATTTTTCTGTAACTGACCCAATCTTCCTTAATAATTTTCCATCCTTCTGGGAAATGGAGATATGGTTAGAGATGACTGCAATTTGGTCCAATTGGGTCATCTTATTCTAACCCTATAATTAAAACAGCCTTTATAGGTAACTATTTTTCTGCCTGGAGAACTCAAGAAAATGTTCCATCTTGCAAAGTTCCACTCCTTACCCCTGCTCCTCTCTGAGAGAGCATCTTGGTGTACAAGAAGGTGTTGGCATGTGGCCTATGCTGGGTAAAGAATAATAGGGGCTTTCTACATGCATGGCTCATTTTGGATTCTTGAAGTCTCTGGCTCCAGAGTGGCTGGAAGAGCTGTTTTCTGGTCTGGTGACACTGAAGAAACGACTCTCATCGTAATGTGTTGGCACTCACCAGTGTGGTGTTGAGATCCTCCACACATAATGACCTCTCTGCTCTGACTCAGGACCTGATGTCCACCAGACATATCAGCCCCATTAGGGCACACAGACACTCACAGGTCGCCACCTCCTGTGGCTGTGCTACGTGGGAGGAGTTACACTGTCCCAAGCTAATAAATGTAGCCCTTTTCTGCCCCACAGTGCCACATATGAAGTGGCCTGTTTTGAGGCTTCTCCTTAAGGGTAGCAGCGCCCCCTCTAGTGTGCCAGTAAAATCACACCACCAGTTCCTGGGTTCTAAAGCTCCCAGTTGCTGAGTTGCGAAACTCCTCCCTCCTTTGGAGCCCAACTCTGATTGAGGTAAGGATGGAGAATACTTAAGAAAGAGAACTTTGATATTTCACCATTTTTTTTCTTTCTCTGTCTCTCCTTTCCCTTTGCCTTAATTTCTACAAACCATAAGGAGCAGTATTTCAGTTCTATCATGTCTTCCTTTTTACTCTAGGGCATCCAAACTCACGGTCTAGAATCCTAGCCAGAGAAAAATATAATTTCTTCATTACGGAAAATACTTTATGATCTGGATTCCAAAGGCTAGGTTTGATTTACTAAAGAAATTTCTGAAATTATATCCCTCCTCAAAAAACTGGCTTTCTTGATATGTTCTCAAATAAAAATCTAAGTGGACAATAAATTTTGAGTAAAGAATTTCTCCAAGAAACTGGAGTGATAAAATTCAGCAATATAGCTGAAAAAGATTTTTTAATATTATCCACATCATACTTTGGACTAAGATTTTTAGGAGCATAAGAGTGTTATAAGGTTTGACACTACGGCTTTATCTTCTTCACTGCACTTTCGAGACTGAAGAGAATCATGAGACTGATGACGACACAACTCCTGACCCCTCACACTGAATCATGGAGAGTAGGCATCTGAAAAGTTTTTTGTAAAGCTGAGCTGTGTCTCCCACTAAGGGGCAGTGAAACCTAATTAGTGACGCAGACTAATCTAAAGCTCAGGAAATAATCAGACTGCCTGAAAGAATGAAGCATGTTTATTTGCACCTCCAAATAAATGATTATATGAGATGGTCACACGAGAGCTATCATAGACCAGGTGCAGTGAGAGTTCTTAGGAAGCACTCAGTGATCAGTGCTTCTCCCCCTACCATATTCCTTCAGATGTGCAAGTCAAGAAGGTAGCACACCAGGTCGAATAGCGGTGGATAGAAAAAAAGAATCACAGCAGATAATCAGAGCCAACAGATACAGAGGTTAGTGAGGATGGAACAAACAGGAAATTCTTCTCTGTGATGCTGCTAAAACCTCTACTCCAGTGAAGTATAGTCACCTGGTTACTGAGGAAATAGATTCAGAAAACTTTGAAAATTCAGAGAGATACTGTCACTGTATCAGGGAGAGATGCAGAAGAATTGCCAAAGGAATGGCCTGGGACTCAAGGACATTGAGATTATCTGGTAGAGTTTTCTTGCATTTATGAGAGAAGAAACCTTCGTAGTTTTTTACTCCTTTTCTTAGAAAATTTTTGGCATTTAATAAAAATTGTACAATTGTTTTTTCTGTCTTCTCAAATCAGGACACTACAAGGCTGTACATGTAGTCATAGTTTATTTCCTTGTTCTAAGTGGGCTCTGAGTCTCACCAGCCCCTAGCCAATACTGGCTGCATGGGGCTTTCTTCTGTGTTCATCCAGGGGTCTTGGGCCACTCAGGTTGGCTGCACACTCAGAGGGAAATAGGAGAATGATACAACAGAAGTAACATTTGCCTAGATGAGGAGACTTACACTGCTGCATAATATCTTCAAAATTAGCGGAAACAAGTTCAATAATTAGCCTCATTCTTGTCCCCATTAATTGTGGACTTAAGAAGAATAAGGACCTTCCTTTCAAAGGTATTTCCAAAGACATTCATGTAGTAGAACTGCATGAGCAAACCTTTTCTGGAGTGTCTAGGAATAGGCAAATATTAAGTGTAAAAAACTATTTCAAGAAAATCTAGATCCACCCCCCTCCCCGCAATGAAAATGATATTGATACCTTGTGGACAATTGAATTAACCAAATATTAATGTCCTCGGAAAAAAGATTTATAAATCTGTCTCAAACATCTGAGTATTTTTACCTTGGGCAAATAATTATTATCAATAAAAATTATTTAAGAATCTATGAATTATTTTATGCATTCATTCAACAAATACCACTGAACAACTATGATGTGTCAGATATTCTTCTAGTGCAGGGCGTATAGCAATTAACAAAACATAAAACTTCATGTCTTTTCAATATTAATAGTGTTCCCTGTCTTGTGAATGCTGCTACAAAACTTAGAGAAACATTTCTATTTCATTTTAAACAACTGTATAAGACCTTATGGAAATATATTTTGTTAACAAATTTCACTTGTGGCTCCTATGGCTTCCCCTAATTTTCCTGCCTTTGTTTCCCCCTTTTTTTTTCCTCTTTGAGAGAGAGAGTCTTGCTCTGTTGCCTGGGCTAGACTGCAGTGGTATCATCACAGCTCACTGCAACCTCAAACTCCTGGGCTCAAGCAATCCTCCCATCTCAGCCTCCCGAGTAGCTGAGACTACAGGCATGCACCACCATGTCCAGCTAATTTTTTAATTTTTTTGTAGAGACAGGGGTCTTGCTGTGTTGCTCAGTCTGGTCTTGGACTCCTGGACTCAAGAAATCCTCCCACTTTGGCCTCCCAAAGTGCTAGGATTACAGGCATGAGCCACTGTGCCCAGCCTGTTTTCCTTTTTGTTACATTTTCATTCCTTATTTTCAATTCATTTTATTCAGTTGTTCATAAACCACTGAAAATTCTCCTTTGTAAAAATAGTGAAAGAAAAATTAATCACTAAGTAAATTCTCTCACCTTAAGGTGTATTTCCTGAGCTTCAGATCTGTGTCTGGCTGTCTATCCTTTGATGGCCCACAAGCATCTTAAACCAGAAACACAAAGTCAACCACTTTTTTTTTTTTGCAAAATTCTATTAACCCATCTTTTATGTTATCTAGACTGTTAAAGCCACCTCCATCTCTTAAGCTGATTGATACAGAAACTTGCCTGTCATCAAATCCTTCCCTCACCAAATATATACTATCAATTCTAGACTTCTTTGAAATCTATCCCCTTCTACTTAATTAACACTGGCATTGTCTGGTTTAGAGACCTTAGGCTCTAATTACATAGATTTCCACACTATCCTTCTTACTTCTCTTAATTATTTAAAAAGACAAATCCTTGAAAAATATGTCTACAAATCTGATCATATCACTTTACTGCTCAATATTTGATTATACACACCCTGCCCCCTCTACCATTGGGCCCCATCTTTCCCTCCAACAAAGCATATACATTAATGTTTTGTGCTCAATATTTTATTTATAAACATAAATTTTAATAACATGTTTTATACTTTTATCATTAACAGTTTAACAAAAATCTCATTGCAAATTTATTAGAGAAGTGACGGATTCAGAGAAAAGGTGATAATAGAAGAATTTTTTTTTTACTTTGTCTGTACATGACTCATAGTAACTTCTTTAAAAAAAAAATCGTAGCTAAATTAGATCAAGTTCTACTGGGGATAGTCAAGTCCAATAAATCACCTTTAAACCAACCAGCTTTTACTTTCATATCAAAGCTAAAAATAGATTATAAGAATCAATATGTTAAGAGAAAAAGAAAAAAGTAAAGAGAGTAGTAGATATGTAAGATTATATTAGATGGAGAAGTTAGAAGAAAATATTTTTTTTAAAAAAAAGACAGGAAAAGTCATAAAGGAAATAGTTTAAAATTTAAAGAAATAAACATTATCTTACATTCTTTGTTGTTTTTCTTTTATACATTCAACCATAGTTTTAACAACTCAAAGCTGTTTAACTGAATATATCAATACTTGGTGTGCACTCAATGTTGTATATTATTCCATCAATTTCACTCACATAAAGTGTATTAGAAAAATCATTACTTAATGCAATTTTCACACTGTGTTTTAGCCAACATAAGCCATATTTAAGAATAATGTGCAATGAGTTGGGCCCTAAATCCAGTGATCAGTGTCCTCAGAGGAAGAGAGAGATTTGGGCTAAAAGACAGATGTGCAGAGATGACACTGTGTGACAACAGAGACAGATATTGGAGTGATGATTCTATAAGCAAAGAAATGTCAAGGATTTCTGGCTACCATCAGAAGCTAGAAGAAAGGCATAAAACAGATTCTTGCCTAGAGGTTTCAGGGGGGTCATGGACCTACAGATAGTTTGATTGCAGATTTCCAGCTTCCAGAACTGTGAGAGAACTATTTTCTTTTGTTTTAACCTACATAGTTTGTGATAATTTGTTATAGCAGATCTAGGAAACAAATATAATAATAAAATACTTATTTATATTCCTCTGAGGGTAAAATAGATTGCAATGACTTTGATTACAAAAATCAGAGAAACAGACAATATTTTAAAATATTTAATTAGAGTCTGATTTTAGGTATAGGTGGACCACCAACACCCTCAAATTTATCCTTTCCCTTGCCCTAAAATGGTAAAAATCCATCAATAAATAAATAAATTTGAAAGAGGGTTTATAATACTTACATAATTGAACCAGAAGAACTGAATCAAGTAAACCAACACAAGGATATCAGATCCCCTGATTTCTGTCCCAGTGCCACCTCTCCAAGCCAGAGGAAATGGATAAAGCCTGTAAAGATTATACACCAGATGGGACCCAATCCCATGTCTGAGCCATCATTAACATCACCAGAGGCTCTTTATCATTTTTCATAAAAATGGGCTAAACTTCAATCTGGTGAACTTATATTGGAAATATTTCAAAATAAACAATTTTAAATGGACTAATTTTTCAAAGGAAGAAAGGAGTTTGGAAAACACCTGCTTCACTCCTCTCATTGGAAAGACAAGAAAACTGAGATCAAAAGAGTTCAAGTGGCCTTCCTTGTTTATACAAATCATTAGTGATAGAATCATAGATGGATCTCAGATCTCAAAACTTCTCTGAACCTTCCTGCTCTTCCATGCCAGCACCCATCTGGAGTGTCTGGCCTTGACCAGATACTAAAAGCCTTCCCTCAACAATTTTTAGGTTATGAAGAGTAGTCAGAAAAGCATGAGGGGTGGGGCAAGATGACAGACTAGAGACATCAGTCTCCAGATCTTCTCAGAAAGAAGGAAAAGTTTTAGATGGAAAAAAAAATAGCTCAGGTGTAGTTCTGAGGGAAAAGTGCCAGAACCTACCAGAGATTCCACAGGAAGAAGTTACAGAACGGAACGAGAAGGAGTAAGATTTCAGCAGAGAACAACCCCCCAAGAAACTTGGAGCCCTGTGGAAAGGGTAAGTGGGGGTTTATGTCTCCTCCTCTCACACCTCTGGCAGCCTTCAGGCTCCTGAGCTATTGGATAACTTCTTTACCCTCACGAGCCCCAAAGCTGCTGCTGCCAGTGAACTGGGAGCTTCTTGAGCACAAAGTACAGGCTGCCAGCCTACTCAGTCTTGCTTCCCCACACCACAAACCCAAGCCAAGTTGGTGGGAACCATACTGTTTCTCCACCCATTGTGTGCCTTTGTCCTCCCCAGAGACTTTGAGCCCTTCAGTCCTCATGTCACTGGTCTCCCTAGAAACATTTCCCGACTCCTGCCTGACTGCAGTGGCCACAGGGACTGGTGGGTCCCGGGGAACTGCGTGATTCCAGAGCTTGGATATTCCAGATGGATTTCCTTCAGGGGAGAGGGACAAAGATGATCAGAGTGCTAGCTCTCCTGCATTCAGACTCTTCACTTCTTCTGCCTCACCCACTGCTGCTGAGTGGCAGTTCCCATGTGAGTTGGCATAGCTGCCCCAAGGGACTATTGAACCAAGCCTCTCAGGAGTGGATACTTCCCGTCTGTTGGTGTGCCTACCACACTGAGGCTTCCACAGAGAGTGGGGCTAATGCTTTTCTTCTTAAAGACCAGCAGCCCACAAAGGGATGCTCAGACTGTGAGCTCCCTGCCTTCTGGACTTTCCGGTGCTGCCTACCTGGCTGCTCCAGCAGAGCAGAGCACACCCAGAAGCAAAGAGACATTAAGCCTGCTTGAGCACTCCATGGGCAACTTGAGACCAGCATGCTTCCTTCTGGCATGATCAGGGATTAAACTTGGGGGACAAGGGGAGAGGCAGGCAGGCTGGATTCCATACCCCTAGAACATGATTGTGTTGCTCAGGGACAGGGAGGGGAGATCTGTGAATTAATCTTGGGGGGCAAAGGAGTCCATGAGGGCAGAACTAAAAGGAGAGTGCAATGTAGGTCTGAACCACAGCTTACTCGTGGAGCACCCCTTCTTCCACGGAAAAGCTGCACTTTCAGTCTAGGGTGAGACCCTGGCCAGGGGAGGTTCCCAGCCTGCAGCACCATTGCTGGTGAGCTCAGCAAGTTTGGGCTACCAGCTGCAGGGGCCGGTGGCCAGATGCCAAAAGGAGATCCTAGGGACAAGGGAATAGGAAGAGGAGCAATACCCACTCCAACAACCAGACCGTGAATCCTAGAAGACCCCTCCCACATAAGCAGACTTTCTGGCTTGATGAGGCCTTTTGAGTCCCTCCCCAGTGGTTTTCCCCAGTGGCGTGGGAGTTGACTCTTGACTCCTGCTGAGACAGCATGCTTTTGTCAAGCCTGAACGCAGGCTTATCCAATCCAGTGCTACCCCAGCTCACTTCTCCACTTACCTTAGCTGTGGTGGAGAATAAGGAGTCCCCTGGGAACTCCAGGGCCCCACCCGCCACCTGGGATATCCAAATGCTTCTCCTGATGGACTAGAGCCATTCACAGGTCCACCCCCCCAAAAAAAAAACACTTCAGTTGGCTCTTCCCTGCAAGTGCCACCTATTGGCAGAGAGGACAATTTGTACAGCCCATTACAGCATTTACTGATTCAATGGTAGAGAGCATGGCTGACTCTTACCCACAAATACCCCAGAGTTATAGCTCACAGCTCTTATAAAGCAATATCACAAAATCAAAAAAAAAAATAAGATATTATCCTATATGTCGAACAGAACAGCATCACACATAGCAATATTAACACTCAATATGAATGGTCTGAATGCTCCACTTAAAAGACATAGACTGGCTGAATGGATGAAAAAGCACAACTCAAGTATCTGCTGTCTCTAGGAGACACAGGGACTCACACAGACTAAAGGTAATGGGATGGGAAAAATTTTTACATAAGTGAACCAAAACCAAACAGGTACAGCCATTCTCATATCTCATAAAATGACTTTAAATTAATAATGGTAAAAAAAGACAAAGATGGTCATTATATAATGGTAAGGGGAGGAATTCAACAAGAAGACATAATAATCCTAAATATATAAGCACCTAACAGAGGAGCTCTCAGTTTCATAAAGCAAATTCTTCTGTATCTTCTAGATCTAAGCAAAGAAACAAACAGTAACATCTTAATAGTTAGGGACTTCGACACTCCACTGACAGGACTGGACAGATCATTGAAGCAGAAAATGGATAAAGAAATACTGGACATAAACAAGACACTAGAACTAATGGACCTAATAAACATTTAAGAACATTCTATCCCAAAACTACTGAATATACATTTTTCTCATCAGCACATGGAACATTTTTGAAGATTGATCATGTCTTAGGCCACAAAAATAGTTTCAGCACATTAAAAAAAAAAAGTCAAATCATACCATGTATCTTCTCAGACCACAGGAGAATAAAACTATAAATCAATTCTAAGAGAAACACTCAAATCTACACAAAGTCATGGGAAATAAACAACCTGTGGCTGAATGACAATTGAGTCAATGATGAAATTAAGATGAAAATCAAAAGATTCCTCAAACTGAATGACAAAGGGGACAAAAGCTATCAAAATATATGGGATAAAGAAAAAGCAGCTCTAAGGGGAAAGTTTGTAGCCTTAAATGCCTACATCAAAAAGACAGAAAAATCATAAATTAACAACCTAATGTCACATCTCAAGGAACTAGAAAAAGAACAAACCAAACCCAAAGTCAACAGAAGAAAAGAAATAAAAAAACTCAGAGCAGAACTAAACAAATTGGAAACCTAAAAGAAAAATACAAAGAATCGATGAAACAAAAAGTTGGTTCTTTCAAAAGATAAACAAAATCAATAGACCACTAGCCAGGTTAACTAAACATAGATGAAAAAGGACTCAAATAACCTCAATCAGAAATGAAACAGTGGACATTACTATGGATACCACAGAAATACAAAATGTCACCTGTGAATACTATAAAAACCTTTACGCAAGCAAACTACAAAACCTAGAGGAAATGGATAACTTCCTGGAAACACAACACCTCACAAGCCTGAAGAAATAGAAACCTTAAACAAACCAGTAATGAGCAGTGAGATTGAAGAGTAACAAAAAATTTCCCAACAAGAAAAATGCCCCAGACCAGGTGGATTCACAGCTGAATTCTACCAGACCTACAAAGAAGAATTTGTACCTATCCTACAGAAATTATTCAATAACATTGAGAAGGAGAGTATAATCCTGATACCAAAGCCATTCCTTATGAACATAGATGCAAAAATCCTCAGCAAAATGCTATCCAACCAAATCAATGTAATATCAAAAAGATAATCCACCATGATCAAGTGGGTTTTTTCCCAGGGATGCAAGAATGGTTCAACATATGCAAATCAATAAATGTGATTCACTACATAAACAGAAACAAAAACAAAGACCACACGATCATCTTAATAGAAGAAGAAAAAGCATTTGATAAAATTCAGTACTCTTTCATGATAAAATCCCTCAGCAAACTAGGCATAGAAAGAATATGCCTCAAAATTATAAAATCCACATGTAACTTTTATAATTATAAAACCATGAGCAACATCACACTCAATGGAGAAAAGTTAAAAGCATTCTTCCTGAGAACTGGAACAAGACAAGGGTGACCACTGCCATCACTTGTATTTGACATAGTTCTGGAAGTCCCAACCAGAGCAATCAGGCAAGAGAAAGAAATAAAGGGCATCCAAATTGAGAAAGACATGGTCAAACTATCCTTTGTTGATGATATGAATTTTTTTTTTTTTTTTGAAACAGGTTCTTGCTCTGGCACCCAAGTTTGAATGCAGTTTTGTCATCATAGCTCACTGCAACCTCAAACTCCTAGGCTCAAGTGATCCTCCTGCCTCAGCCTCCCAACTGGCTGGGAATACAGGTGTGCACCACTGTGCCTGGCTAATTTTTCTATTTGATTTAGGGAGGGGTTCTCAGTCTTGTTCAGGCTGGTCTTGAACTCCTGGCCTCAAACAATCCTCCAACCTTGGCCTCCCAGGGTGCTAGGATTAGAGGTGTGAGCCACCACATCCCGCCAACAATGTAATCTATATGTAGAAAACCCTAAAGACTCCACCAAAAGACTCCTGGAATTGATAGATAAATTCACCAAAGTCTTAAGTTACAAAATCAATGAACACAAATCAGTATTATTTCTATACACCAATAGCACTCACACTAAGAGTCAAACCAAAGAGTCAATACCATTCACAACAGTTACAAAGAAAATAAAATATCTAGGAAAATACTTCACCAAGGAGGTGAAAGATCTGTACAAGGAGAACTATGAAACACTGATTAAAGAAATTGCATATGACACAAACAAATGGAAAAACACCCCCTGCTCATGAATTGATAAATCAATGTTGTTAAAATGTCTATACTTCCCAAAGTAATTTACAAATTCAATGCAATTCCCACCAAAACACCAGCATCATATTTCATAGATCTAGAAAAAATAATCCTAAACTTCATTTGGAACCAAAAAAGAGCCCAAATAGCCAAAGCAATCCTGGACAAAAAGAGCAAATCTGGAGGCATCACATTTCCTGACTTCAAATTATACTACAAGCCTATATAATAACCAAAGCAGCATGGTACTGGTGTAAAAGCAGAGACATAGACCAATGGAACAAAACTGAGAACCCAGAAGTAAAACTATCTACCTACAACCAACTGATCTTCAACAAAGCAGACACACATACACTGGGGTATATGTTATTCAATAAATGATGCATGGAAAACTGGATAGCCACATGCAGAAGAATGAAACAGGACCCCTATCTCTTGCCATATACAAAAATTGATTCTTGATGGATAAAAGACATAAATATAGGGCATGAAACTATAAAAATTCTAGAAGAAAACATAAGAAAACTCTTCTAGACATCAGCCTAAGCAAAGTATTTATGACTAAGATTCCAGTGGCAAATATAGCAACAACAAAAATAAACAAATGGGGCTTAATTAAGTTAAAAACTTCTGCACAATAAAG
>RJWJ010031378.1:0-19264 GCA_004363605.1 Indri indri
TCTATTATTATTGTTACTGTGTGTGTGTGTGTGGTGAGAGACAGAGAGAGAGAAGATCACTTAACATAAGATCTACCATCTTAGCAAGTTTTTATGTATACAATACAGTATTGTTAACTATAGGCGCTATACTGTACAGCAGATATCTAGGACTCACTCATCTTGCACATTCATCTGGTATATACATTGCTACCAACGACTGTGCCTGAAACTTTGTACACTGTGACTAATAACTCTCCATTTCCCCCTACCCCGGGCCCTTGGCAACCACCTTTCTACTCTATTCTTTAATGAGTTTGACTATTTTAGCTTCCTCATATAAGTGGTACCATGTAGTATTTTTCCCTCTGTGTCTGGTTTATTTCAATTAGCATTATGTCCTCCATGTTCATTCATATCATTGCGAATGGCAGGATTTACTTCTTTATAAGGCTGAATAACATTGCATTGTTTGTATATACCACATTTTATTAATATTTATCTATTCATCCATCAGTTGACATTGAGGTTGCTTCTGTGTCTTGGCTACTGTGAATAATGCTGCAATGGACACAGGAGGGCAGGTAGCTCTTTCAGATCCTGATTTCAATTCTCTTGGATGTAAACTTAGAACTATTGGGATTGTTGGGTTATGTGGCAGTTCTATTTTGAATTTTTTGAAACCTCTATGCTGTTTTCCTTAGTGGTTATATCAATTTACATTACCACCAACAGTGTACAAGGGATTCCTTTTTTCCACACACTCACCAACACTTGTTAACTTTTGTTTTTGTTTTTTGAACATAGCCATCCTAAAGGAGTGAAGTAATATCTCATTATAGTTTTGATTTCCAGTTCCCTGATGATCAGTGACGCTGAGCACCTTTTCATATACCTGTTAGCAATTTGTGTATCATCTTTGGAGAAATGTCTATTCAGTTCCTTTGCCCATTTTTTAATTGGGTTATTTGGTTTTTTACTATTGAGTTGTCGGTGTTGCTTAGGTATTTTGGATATTAGCCCTTTATCAGATATATGGTTTGCAAATATTTTCTCCCAATCTGTAAGCTGCCTTTTCATTTTGTTGATTGTTTCTTTTGCTGTGCAAAAGATTTTTCGTTTAATGTGGTCTCACTTGTCTATTTTTGCTTTTGTTGCCTGTGTGCTTTTAGTATTATGTCTAAGAAATTATTACTAAGGCCAATGTCATGGAGTTCTTTTCTCAATATTTCCTTCTAGTAGTTTTACAGTTTCAGGTCTTATGTTTAAGTCTTTAATTCATTTTGAATTGATTTTTGTGTATGGTGTGAGATAAGAGTCCACTAAGGAAACAATTTAAATATTAGGAAATGCATACATAGGATGTTCATCTCTGCCTCATTTATAGTAGTGAAAACCTAGAAATAACCTAAGCATACAACAGAAGAATAATTATTAAATCATGGACCAATTAGAAATAAACTTTTATATGACTATTTCAGAAGAGTTTTTATTCATGTAAGAATGTTTCCAATATAATCTTTTTTTTTTTTTCTTTTTGAGACAGAATCTCACTCTGTCACCCTAGGGAGTGCCGTGGCATCAGCCCAGCTTACTGCAACCTCAAACACCTGGGCTCAAGCGATTCTCCTGCCTTAGCTTCCTGAATACCTGGGACAACAGGCACACGCCATGACACCCAGCTAATTTTTCTATTTTTAGTAGAGACGGGGTCTCGCTCTTGCTCAGGCTAGTATCGAACTCCTGAGCTCAAGCGATCCTCCCACCTCAGCCTCCCAGAGTGCTGGGATTACAGGCATGAGCCAATGTGCGCAGCCCTGAGTGGTCACTTTCGATGGTACAATTAGAAGTGATTTTTCTCCCTCTCCTTTTACTTCTTATATTTTTTAAAATTTTTAAAATTTACTTAATATCGATAATATGAAATCCATATTAGTATGCAGTATGTGATTTTGACATTAATTGTTTCCCCTTTTTTGAAATAATTCTAACTAGCAGACTCTTAGAATAAAAATCAAACTTCTAGACAGGGAAGCACTCCCAGATTACATGTTTTGCTTTTTGTGGGGGGCATGGGAGGTAGATGGGCTACCACATGCCAATCCAACATCTCGATTTTGATCAAGAGGCTGAAATCCAAGAGTTTTGAGGCTGGATAAGTGAGGAACGGTCAAGGTGGAGTTCCAAACTGAAAAGTGCCAAAAATATTCATGCAAAAATGTATCTCAATTTTTATATGTATTGCTTTTATTTTAAAAATGGGTTTTGTAAAAGAATAAATATTAGTTCTCTCAGGAGAATTATCATTGATATGAGTCATGGCTATATTTGTATTATTATGTGAAACATACTCCAGCATAAGTCGTGTATCTACATACCTCCCTGTGACAGAACTTTGATTGCTTCTCTGGCTGGCAGATTAAAGAATTGGTCAGTATTTGTGTAGGACACAAGGAGAAGAAGAAAAACAAAATAGCAAGTAGAAGAAAGAGAAGGTGGGAATGTCTAGATGTAGTTGTGTAGGTGATGTTGCAGCTCTCTGACAATCTATTTGGGAATCTGAACTGGAATAGTGAAAAGTTTACTGCACAAAGCTTTGCACACAGTAGTCAATTGATAAGTATCGAATGAATTGAAAGCACATGCAGTTCATATTTCACCTACACAGAACATTTGTTCTTTAGAGTTTTTCCAGTGGACTCTGCCTTTTCTAACAAGGGGCAATTTAAAGAGTAGCAGCTAAAAAGGAGTTAAAAATTATAGAAAAACCTGAGAAAGGTATAAACACACTGTTTTCCTGGAGGATTTGCCATTTAAAACTGCAACTGTTTTTAACGCCAGGTGTCCTTGGTGGCCAGCGCCTGGTGAAAGCATAGAAGCTGCAGAGAGCAGGGTTCAAGTGCTCCCTGAGGGCATGGCTTGCAGCTTTCCACTCATTATGAAGAGAAGCCTTGAGTGCCAGTTTGAGCCCAATGCACTCTCCTGCCAGAGATGGAGAGAAGAGGTAAGAGCACCTGAAGAGTATAAAATGGAAGATGCGTGACCAGTGATTAAATATAAGGGATCTAACATTTTCTTAATTCATGCCTCACTTGAATATTAAGAGAACATATTTTAGGCTAATAACTAGGCTGAAGAAAGGGGTCGAAGATAAGGTTGCATGAAATTTCCTGTGCAGTATCCTTGGAGTATAAGATGTATGATAGTGTCCCAGTTCTCTCACAGTTGGTTTCAATAATATCAAAAGACTCTCTTTCTTTGCTTCCTCCTGATTTTTCCTGCACCCATCTCCTAGGTCCCCCAGAAAATGCAATGGTTGTCATACTTACGTCTACAATTTCAAAATCATTTTTAACATAACCAACCATGTTTGCATGGAAAAATAAGAGCTCTGGTGCCAAAGAAGCTTGAGTCTGCTCCCTCCTCCACTAGGTCCTAATTCTGTGTTCTTGGGCAGGTGCTTGACCTCTCTGGCCCTCAGCTTCCTCAGATGAATCAATGCCACCTACTTCTAAGGACTGTCATACGCAGTAGCTGCTGCATGGTAACCACATGGTGAGTTTCGGTTTTTACTATATCCTCAACAGATAGTATGTTTTGGGCTCTTTATT
The DNA here is from genome assembly GCA_004363605.1 of Indri indri. Classification (NCBI taxonomy): domain Eukaryota; kingdom Metazoa; phylum Chordata; class Mammalia; order Primates; family Indriidae; genus Indri; species Indri indri. Next base: position 3,591 of record RJWJ010031378.1, read on the forward strand.
TGCTATTTAATGTAAGTCCTTGCCTTAAAAATCAAGGTAAGAACAAAAAGTAGGCAAATACAGTGCAGCAAACAAGCCTAGGCAATTAAAAACAAAACAAAACAAAAAGATGAAATGACAGGACAAATATTGAATAGCACAGGAATCCAAGGAAAAAAGAGATCATAGAGGGGAGACACTCTGAAACCTCCTACTTCACTCCGTCCTCACCGCACTCTGTGACAGAGGCAGCGGAAGTGGTGAACACATTCGACAGACTGGAAAAAGCAAAGCACAGGTGGGTTTCAGCTCCCTTTCAGCTGCTATAAAATGAAATGATGGAATCAAGAAAATTCTGAAGTTTCTTTCAAGGCTGTAATTCTATTATCCTTTGGCCTTCCTAAAGTAAGCCTACTAGTCAATGTTAGGTTTGATACCAGAACTCACATCTCTCGATTCTCAGCCCAGGACTTGGTGCTAGGCCAGAAGTGCTTAGGAAGTAGAACCTTGCTGTAAGATAAATGAAAGTTCCATTTGCGCAAAAATGTCCTCGTCCTTTTCTACTGGCAGCATTTTCACACAGTCCTAAAATCTCAACACAGTGGCCTTGGCAATGTTTGTCAGAGAGTGCTCATGCATGAGTAAGGATTTCTACCTTCAGACATGGAAGTGCTTTCACAATTGTAATTGCACCCAATTCCTGCCTGCTTCCTGCTGTCTGCTCAGTTCTCTTTCAGAATCCGCCATACTTAAGCTTTTCCTTGTGCCAGAAGAAACACAGCTTTCCACCTCTTGGACTTCCTTCATTTCTTTTTAGTTGTTTGCTCTGTTAAAATAAGCCAATCTTGCTTTCCAAAAGAAATATTTACACTTGGAGTTCCAATCTTCTGTCAAAAGACAAAATACACAACCTAGCGGAAGAGCAAATTATACCTGTACGATATTAATGTTGGAAGCCAAGTATTTATATGTGTGGGTGCATCGGGGTTTACATGCCTCTCGCATACTTTATGGTTGACTTCTTTAAACTCCAATTCGATCTGAAGTCCAAAGTGGCCTCAGCTCCCTCAGGACACTGGGGCCTTATTTTGTTCCAAGAGACAATGCCATAGCAATGTCACGTTTGCCTGGTTACAAGGACTTCCACAGAGGCCAATATATTCCTGGCAAGGTTTTAGCAGGCACTGAAATAGAAATAACTACAGCATCACTATAATTTGATTCTTCTTGCTTTATTCAATGAATCTGGATGTATTAATATAGAGTAAATCCCTATTATTTGGATGAGGGAAATATCCTTGACTAATTTTTTAAAATGTTAGATAAATTCCATTTGCAGTAAAGGTAAAAGAGTTACCTTTGTCGGTGCTAATTCATCCTTTTAAAAATCTACTCTTTTATAGTATTTATTAGATTATAAGCACCTTGAGGTGTGGAGCTTGTTCTCATTGCCTTCATTCGGCACCTGGCATAGAAATTGTTGCAGCAGGGGTGCTACATGATGTGTGAGCCACACAGATGCTGAGAGGACTATGACAGATGACAGCAGACACTATGCAATGGAAATTAGAGGCCTCCAAGACATATTCAGAATCCAGGTTCTTTTAATTACAAACTTTGCAACCTGACCAAGTGATCTATTTCTTCCTATGTAAAGTGGTAATGATAATAATATTCTCAAAGTGTTATTGTGAGGACTCATTGTGAAGGTTAAATGTAATTCTGCATGGAGGTGCCTAGCACAGTACTGGGCCCATAACAGGTGCTAAATAAAGTTGGTTAAGTCTCAACTTACTGAATTTAAAGGAACATACTGAAGAACGGGCATGAGAAGTTTCTTGGATGAAGAAAGTGCTGAAGAATAATTATCACAAATAAGGAGGAATGTAGTCTTGTAGTTGGGATGAAGGAGGCTGGCAATATCTCAGGGGTAAATGAAGACTGAAACAAGAAGAAAAGAAGAGGGCAAGCTGGCAGGAAGGGGAAAGTAAGTCCCAATGAGGGGCTGCAGGGGTTTTAAGGGTTCTATGGATCTTCACTCAGTGAAACCCTTTTCTGCAGGACAAATTCATATTTGAATTCATGGTAATTTTTTATCCTTATGTATTTTTTAATCAAGTGATACTAAAAAGTAAAACTATTATCTATATTTAATATTAAGATCCAGGTTTTGACACTCAAAAAGGGTTGCAATACAGGGCAGGAAACCACTGGTTCAGAATGACAGCAATTGAGGGAATGACTATAAAACCCAGTATAAGACTGTGCTGGCCAAGAACACCCTTGAGTCAACTTATGAGAGGCAGTGTGTTTCCCAGTAAATCCAATAATACATTTTCATGAGAGCATACTCAAATTATATGTTAACTTGTCATATTAATATATGAAATTTTAAAATTCCCCCATATCCACAATGTGGAAATGGTGTCACATCAATTTGTATAATACATAGCAACCACACAGGGCCACACTGAAGCCCAAAATGGTCTTAAGACAGAGAACAAACTGAAATTTCACACAAACGGTGGTCAGAGAGAGTAAAATAATCAGAAAATAGAGATACTGAAAAGCCCAGATTGGGGAAGGGAAATCCCTGTCTGTCTCTGTCTCATACAGAGCTGGGCTCAGCTCATTCCTCTGAGCTACAAAGTTGTTTGTTTATTTTGCACAGGTCCTAGCAAGCCACAGTGGGAGTTTCTGGTCTTGTAGTTAGAGCAGGCAGTTGGGAGTCAAAAGCTATGGGCTCTATTAGCGTGTGTAATGCTGTTAATGACTCTTTTTCTCCCTTCCCTTCCCCATCTCTCAATTAGAAATGGAAAAGAATTGCTGCCTCTCCAAATGTTAAGCTTCTTTAATGAGGATGTTTGTATGCCAGCAGGGAAGGAAGAGACCACACAAATTATGGAGGAATGTTAGCATTCATTTGCTATAAAATATAGCGCTTGTGGTAAATGTCAGGAATACAGCTCTCTGCAGGGATGACAGATAAATGACAGAGTCCACACTTACTCTGCTAGTCATAGGTAGACCAAGAACTTCCAGGATGAAAAATATTAATGAATTGACATCTGTAGGAGGCTCATTTGAATTCCAAAGGGACTAGATGGGAAGCTCAGGAAAAGGAGATGAAGTCAAGGATTATTTGCATTTGTCAGAAGAAAACACAAAACATACCCAATATACGACTTGGGCAAAGTCAACATGGAGGCTGTCTCAGTTTCCATCTTCTTTCTCTGCTACGTCAAATACGTACTGAAATCTTATTATCTTCTATGCTTCGCGCTAGGTCTTAGATTAAAAGAGTGAGCAAGCCAGATGTGACGTCTTCCCTCCTGGACCTGTCATTGCTTCTAGTTACGTCCACACATGCATTGCCTGGGGACTGAGGACTGGACCCCATGGCCAAACCAAACCCCAAACTAGGGGGGTGGGGGTTGAGCTTCCTTACATTGGAATGGATATTTACACTGCACAGGTTTGAGGAAGTAGGAGCTCTCTGAAGGTAGGACTGATCTGCAGCCATGCAGGACAAGGGACCAATGCTATTAAACGAGGTCTGTTCATGAGGGCACAGGAAATAATTTGAACTTTTTATCTTCTCTTGGACTATGGTACAATTATGTTTAGCAAGAGTTTTTTGTTATTGTTTTGTTTTCATTTGTTTTTTTAAAAAACTTTCTCTCGTACAATAAAATCTTTACTACCAACTCTTCAGAAAAATCTGATCTATCAGAATGGCTTTACGTGATAATGTTGCAAGGAATAAATGGATGAAGTTAAAGAAAGAAAAAAAGGAGAAGTGTGGCCTGCCTCATGAATGCGAACTCCTCTGATGAACCACATGCATGACTGTGAGGGGGCTGGGCCCATGTGTTCCAGGAGGTGGCCAGCAGCAAAGAGGGACTTGTCCTCGGTGGAGTTGGGAAAGGTGAGGAGAAGGGGCAATGCACAAAAGCAGCTCCCAGGGGCCCCAGACAAGCCTTCCTTCTACAACACTAGGGAAGTGGATCTTGAAGAGTGTGTTTGTGGGGAAGGCAGGTGCTTGCCTTACATCTGCTAATCAGAAGGGGAAATCTTCTACCAAGGGTCAGAGCAAAGTGTGTTGGGGGAAATGGTGGAAACCTGAGAAAAGTGCAAAAAAAATGAAATAGGTGAGGTGGGGGATGGGAGAGAGAGTTGATGAAGAAACATGGGCAGCGCTGAAAGTTCAGTGAAGATGGACCAGTGTCCGTTTGGTTGTCTTATTTTCTCCAGCAGAGTATCTGAAGAACAGTGGGTTCATCCAGTTTCAGTATTTTTGCCAGGCAGGAATGGTGGAAGAACAGCAAAGTAGGAAACTTAAGGGCATCAGAAAGAAAGAGGGAGAAGGGAAGGGCCATCGACTGTCAATCAGGAGAGGAAAGAATGAGGACGGACAGGAACTGAGAGGAAGACAGAAAGTAGGAGGTCCATGAATTGGAGGTCTCAGTGAGGACAAAGAATGGTAGATGGGGAGTAACTGATGAAAGGTTGTGCTCAGAGAATTTGGTGTCTGAAAACCATGTTTTCAGAGTGGGAGCCATTCCAAGTGACAACAAGTTCCAGGGTGTGTCTACGGGAATGAGTGGTTCAAGTAGAGGCGGTCACTGGAAATGAGTAAGTCAGGGATGTAAGTGCCCAGGGTGACAAACAAGGATATGATGTCATCCTAAAAATGGGTGGATGTTGGATGGACAGGAAGACTGTAAGTGTACCAGCCTTTGATGAATGAAGAGCAGTGGTGAAGAGAGGCCCTTAACCGCCAGCAAGCAGAAGCTCAGAACAGCAGAGCAGTAGTGCTCAGAATAGTATTGTCCCTGTCTCCATAGGAGCAGGGACACATTTTCATCAGTGGTAGAAGAGAAATGATCTGAAACTGAAAGTCTGGAACAAACATAGAGTTTCTATTTCCTAATAGAAACCACAGAATTGGTGAGGCTGGGTTGGTATTTTTAACCTTTTCTTTCAGAAAATCTTAAATGGAAAATGAATTAGCATCTTGTAAATGGCATGTAAATTCTCTTGCTTGCATATTTTCTTTGAGTCATGTTTTCTGCCCCTTGAGTTTACGTTAGTGTTAGGCTCTCTACTGTTCTGCTCTGTGCCTGGTAGAACAGGTTACTTATTTGTACACAGCTATTTATAGATACAATTAATATTATGATGGAGCATATAATATACCATGTCCAGATCCTATGACTCACAATTCCTAGGAAGGATTGAGAGACATTTAATCACTCATTTACAGCTAAGCAATCTGTTACTGTATTATTTTACTGTTATGAAGCAATGAGATGATGGCTATCATGTACACGACCCCTGAGACAGAGATTGCCAACAAAAGGAAAGAGAACTGAACCAAATCTCTGTCCTTGGCAGCTTCCCTCATTTATCCATTATTCATATGTTTATTGAATATATCTCATATGTCGCACACTGCATTAGTTACTAGAGATATAAAGATGATTAATTTCTAATCTTTGTCCTTGAGAGCCCATGGTCTAGTGGCATAAACAAATAATTACATATCTTTGTTAAATGCTGTAATAGAATATTGTACAAGGTCATGAACACTTCCTGAAGCTGGCAATAATGAATCTGCATTCTAAAGTCAAAGGAGTTAGGCGGATATGTACGCGAATGGCATCGTAGGCAAAACACAAAGCAGTTGAGGCGAAAAGAGCACAGAACATAGAAACGTACAAGTTCTTCGGCGAGGCTTCGGCACAGTGTGTGTGGAGGGAAGCAACAAGTGACATAACTGGGAAGGCAGACAGGAAGCAGATCTGGCAGGGCTTTGACTGCCATGGTAAGGGGTTTGGATTCTAATCTGTAAAAAGGCAAGGCTACGCAGGATTTAAAGTAAATCTTTTTAGATGGTAACGCTAGGAATATGCATGCAGAAGGGAGTTGGGCTGAGGGTAGGGGGAAGTCAGGCCAGAAGATTACTTGAGTATTACAAAAGACCAAGGCAGGAGTGGGGGAAAAAATGGTATGGAAAGAAAAAAAGAGATAGAGAAAAATAGGAGACGTTTAGGAGGTGGAATTCCTAAGACTTAGTGAATGAACTACACGTTGGGGAGGAGAGAGAAGTAGAGCAATTCTAGAAGGACTCCAAGAGTATGGCCCAAATTTACTCTGTGTCTTGTGGTCCATTAATTAGGATGAGAAATGCCAAAGGAAATGAAATTTTGGTTGGGGGATGAAGAAGAGGCTAGAGTGGCTAGTCAGGAAGGGAGATGAAAATGACATTTTTATGGGGTGGATCTGAGATGGCTCTGAGAACTCCCAGTGGTGGTCTCTGTTAAGTAGTTGGTTATGTGGATCTGAAACTCAGAAGAGAGTTCAGGCTGAAAGTATAACATAGAAGCCATTATCTAAGTGTCCACCAAAGATATGAAAGTAGATAATTACCTAGAAAGAAGGCGCAGAGCACAGATGTTCAGCCTAACAGCCTAAGATGAACTTTACAGCGTCCATGAAGCAGACACAAATGAGATTATTTTTCTTTTATTTCCTTCCTACAAATTATCTTTGTGAAAAACTGAAACAAAAAGAGAAAGTATTGTAGGATAGAAATGGATGCTGGAGAGAGTCAGATAAGGCAGAGTCTTCATGGGTGAAAGACAACAGGAGTGATGGAGAGCGTGCATCTTCCAAAGGAAACAGCCCCTACGCCACTCCAAGTGATCGTTAGGCTGGCACGGCAGAGCCCCAGTGTTGCCAAATCTTCTGATATTCCGAGAGAAACTATAATCATGGTGTTAGGAGAAATTTTCAGGTTTTAAAAGTCCTGTGCATGAATTCATGTATTCAAAAAATATTTACTGAACATCTATTATGTGCTAGGCACTGTTCTAAAATCTGGAGATTTTAAGGTGAACAAAGAGACAAAAGTCGCTCCCTGGATGAAGTTCACACTCAAGCGTGGGAACATATACAATAAAACAAAACAGATGAGTAAAATCTATAGTGTGTTATGTGGACAGGCAAGCACTGAATACATATAAAGCAGGGTGTGGGATAGATAATGATGGAGTGGGTTACAAAATTAAGTACAGTGGCAAAGAAAGGCCTTCCCAAGAAAGGAACATTGGAGTAAAGGCCTTAGGGAAGTAAAGAAGTGAGCCACACAGGTATCTGTTCTCATAGTCACATAAAGAGAAAAGAGCAAAGTCAAAGTCTCTGAGGTGGGACTTTGCTCAGTGAGTCCAAAAAAGCCAGTGTAGCCAAAGCAGTGAGACCAATGGGCAGAGTCTGGGCAGGGAGGTCAGAAAAGTAAGGGAGAATGGGATGCTACAGGGTCTTGACGGCCATTGTCAGGGTGTGGGCTTCTGTCCTGCATGAGCTAGGAAGCCACTGGTACAATTTGCACTGAGTGACTCTATGCTGGCTATGTTGAGAGCACGGGAAATAAGGGCAGGGGCAGGAGACCTGAGATGAAGGTGCTACTGCAGTAACCCAGGCTAGAAATGACAGCTGCTTGGACAAGACTGGCAGGGGTGGAGGAGGGGAGGCAGGGTCACATTTGGGCTGTATTTTGAAGACAGAGACAACAGTATTTGCTAATAGATTCTACGTGGGGTATGAGAATAACTAACCGAAGCATCAAAGAAGGCTCTCAGGTTTTGGGCCTGACCTGGAAGGAAGGGTTAACCAGTAACCAAAATGGGGAAAACTATGATGTTGGGGGAGGGGTATGAAAAACAGTAGCTCAATTTGTTCTACCTGTTAGGTTTGAAATGTCTGTTAGATCTCTAAGTGACATTGTCAATTAGGCAATTGGGTATATATGTTTTGAATTCAGGAGAGTGATCCAGACTAGATATATAATTTGGGATTCATAGCATTTAATGCCGTAAGACTGGATGTTATCAGGGAAGTCTGCATAGAGAAGGGAACAGGTCAAAGGGCTGAGCACTAAAGCACTCTTTTTAGAATTTGGGGAGATGAGGAGGAGCTGGCAAAGCCAACTGAGAAGACACAGCCAGTGAAACAGGAAAAAGAACAACAACAGAAAAACCCAGGAAAATGTGTCCAAGAGAAGAAAGTGCTGTAAGAAGAAGGAAGAAGTCAAGTGGGATATTTGCCTTTGCCAGGCCCAAGAAGTGAGCACTTAGCAATGTGAGGATCCTTAGTGGCCTTGGAAAGAGCAGCGTTAGTGGAGTGACGGGGCAAAACTCTGATTGCAATAGGTTCAATTAGACCCCATCAGTACATACAAGGCTTTTAAAGTGTTCTAATGGAGGTAAGCAATGGGGCAGTGGCTGAAGGGAGTAGGTCAAGAGATGATTTTTGTTTTTCTTGAAGATCAGAGAAGTAACAATATGTGGATATATGTTTGCGGGAAAGGTCCAGTTAAGAGAAAGAAGTGATGACGCAGGTAAGAGAGAAGACAATTGCTGGAAGAATGTCCTAGAGTAGGAGAGATGGGATGGGATCAAGTGCCTGAGTGGAGGGGTTGGAGCCTAGACAAAAAATGCAAACCATGTTCTGGATCCTCGTCCAGACTGCCAGTTTGCACTTCATATCTTCTCATCCTGAAAATACCCTGGACATTGTGGCTCCTTCACAGCAGAAAAGGCTTAATTTAGAAACACTGAGATACTACCCATATTCAGATTTTCTTCAAGGTAAACACTGCTGAACTGAAAGACACTACCCATCATTGGTGGGGCTCTGAGAAAATCGTGTGCTCTGGAAATGTTCAGATTTTTGATTTGGAAGAAATAAAGATAAAGCTTAAGTTGACCTCAAATTGTATGATCCATGCTAGAATGGTTTACATTTCTTTTTACTGTTTTGGTGTTAGTCCATGAGGAGTAACAGCATTTCAGCTACTAGATTAAAACTACTGGCATCTCTCAAAGAACCCGATTTGTCTGTTAAGTACACACTGATATCATCACACAAAAACTCTTATTTTGGGAGCCCCTGTTGGAAACTTAGACTCCAGTCACATGTTTGAAATGGTGAAAATAGCACTTCAATTAGAAACAGAAACCTTAGTGCTCTGTATACAGATTGAGCAAGTGCGAACCTTGGCAACCCTTCTGGATGGGCTGCTTCAGAGAAGGAAGACACCATGGGTCATCACGCCCCACCACTTTACCCATGGGAGGCCCTGGCATCAAATGCCCAGTGGTCCTAATTCCTTTTACAAAATAGGAGCATGATCAAAAGTTGCTAAATTAATGATTAAAAATTAGTTCTATCTAACTAGTTCTGTTACCTCCATCAAACCCCGGGCCTTGAATTTTCATTTCATCAAGTGATTTTGTTAAGAACTAAGAAATGTGAGTAGAATCTGAAGGTTTTTTTTTTTTTTTTAATAACTCACAAGTTAATCGGCCTTGTAGAGGACAAGTATTGATGCACTTTGTTGCATTTTAGGTAGCATTTTGTATAAGAAGAGCCCCTCTCCAGGCTGTTTGAAAGGAAAGAGCTGATTCAGCTTGCCTTATTTGCTAGATATTTCTATCCTGGGAGCAAAAAAGATTTTTCTTATGCCTCCGTTCTCTATTTGGAAAAATCCAGTTTTTTCAAAGTTCCCAGCTAGATGCTAAATAAATATTGTATGATAAAGGAGTCTCTGTTCTTTAGGTGATAATAGAGAACATTACATGAAATGGGCAAGTAGTAACACATATATATGTGTGTATGTGTATACATATATATATATATACAGTCTATATATAGTGACTTCCATTTAAAAATGATGAATGGTCACGTCTAGTGCTACTCTTTCCTAAAATGCCACTAAAATGAAAGTGAAGGTGAAAGCAAAAGAATTTTTTAAAAGCATAAAAACACAAGAGAATGACAGTAGCAGAAGAGATGCAGACAGGTGTTTGGATGGTTACTGATTTAGTGAAGTACAGAAAGCCAAAATCTACCACCTGCAGCCAGTCTGTTTATGCTGCAGAACCCCAGAAAGCCTGAGGAACTGGAGGCACCAAGAACCTCTGAAGTTGAGGGTGAGGGATTAAACTGAAAATAGGAGGGTCAGTTGAATGTCCATATAAAGTAGAGAGACCCAAGGAGCCTTCTCATATGCAGAGCATTCAGGTGACTATCCTCCTCTACCCTGAAGGAAGGCAGGGGTATTAAGTGGAAAAACCAAACCAGGATTAGTTCCCAACTCTAGGATACCAGAGAGTGAAAGCAGAGGGGCAGGAAAGGCAAACACTGAATGGTGAGACCCTTGATTCCTGGTGAGACTAAGATCCCAGAATTTTGGTAGCAAGGCTTATACCACTGTGTTCCACCCCAGCCAAGACTTTAGAGGATTTCTTTCCATGGAAATAAATGTGTCCAAAAGAAAATACTTTCGTATGGTAACATATGGGGTTTCTTCCCACACTGTCAAGTTCCCAAACCAATAACCCTACACTCAAGCCAACCAGGAAACCAGTCTGGACCACACACACACAGTTTGCAACTAGCTCTTTGGAGCCTCACTCCTAAATATTAAAGGAAAGTCACGGATTGTGGACACTTGCAGAAGCCTCCAACATGAAGAGCAGAGGCCAAAACAAATAAATACACACATAAGGGAACTCAGAAGACAGACAATAAAAAACAGAAGAAAAAAACCCTATCATCAAAACAAAACAGAATCCTGTATAATTCACATCATCAGATGTAAAAGAAGATATTACATATATGATATGAGAAAACAATGCTAGTTAAAAAACAAGAACACTCAGAGAATGAGTAAGAACTCACAGAAATTAAAAATGTCATAGCAATAATAAAAGTTTAATGGAAGTATTGGATGATAGTGTTGAGGAATTTTAAGGAAATACAGTTGACCCTTGAAAAACATGTAGGTTAGGGGTGCTGACCATCTGTGTAGTCAAAAATCTTCATGTAACTTTTGACTCCCCAAAAACTTTACTGCAAATAGCCTACTATTGACTGGAAGCCTTACCAATAACATAAACAGTTGATTAACACATATTTTCTATGTTACGTGCATTAATACTGTATTCTTATAATATAGTAAGCTAGAGGAAAGACAATGTTATTAAGAAAATCAGAAGGAAGAAGAAAATACATTTACTATTCATTAAGTGGGAGTGGATCATGATGAAGGTCTTCATCCTTATCATCTTCACATTAAGTAGGCTGAGGAGGAGGAGGAAGAGGAGGGCTTCGTCTTGCTAAATGAGGGGTGGCACAGGTGGCAGAGGTAGGACGGGAGGCAAGAGAGGCAGGCACATTTGGTGTAACTACGGAATTACATCCTAATTTCTGATTTATTTTGCATTTTCATTTCTCTAAAAATGTTTCTATATAGTACCAATCTTGCTTCCACCATTTGCTTCTGTTGCAGTGCCTGTATCATAGAAGGGTCCCTATATAAAAGAAGTCAAAAGCAGTCTTGAATAATTGGAACCATTCTGCCAGATTGTCTAATGTCAATTTGTTTTCTGACCCGGCTTCTTCTCTCTCTTCTTCCTCATCATCTGGCACTGGTTCAGAAGCATTCATCTCCGTCAGGTCCTCTTCTGTTAATTCTGCTGGTGTGGTGTCTGTTAGCTCTTGAATTTGTCCAAAATCCGTATCTGGAAACCCTTTACCCACTCCCACCTTTTTTGCCATATCCACAATCTATTTCATGATTTCCTTGATTGTCTCTGTCTTAAATTTTATGAAGTCATGCACAATATCTGAACCTAGTTTTCTTCAGCAGCAATATATTATCAATATTTTAGGGCTTGGTGGCTTTCTCTATAACAATGATGGTATCTTCAATAGTGTAATCCTTCCAGATTTTCATGATGTTCTGTCAAGATTCTCTTCCACAGTGTTGGCAATCCTTTCCATGGAGTCCTGTGTGTAATGAGCCTTAAAGGTCTTTATGGCCCCTCATCTAGAGGCTGAATTAGAGATGTTGTGTTTGGGGGCAAGTAGACCATTTCAACACCTTCGGTGTTGAACTCACGGGGTTCTGAGTGGCCATGGGCATTGTCCAATATCAGAAAAACTTTAAAAGGCAATCCCTTACTGCAATACCTATTCAGTGTCTTGCACAGAGAAGACATTTTTGCTGACTGATTCCAGTAAAAAGAATGTAGTGTGGTAGGGTAGAAGTATAGGTGTTAGAAGCAAACTAGGTTTAGATTCTGCCCTGGTCACTTGTTAGCTGCACAGATTTGGGAAACAACCTCTCAACCTGTTTCCTCATTTGTAAAATGTGGATAGTTATCTTCACCTCATGAAATTGTGTGGGTGAAATGGTGAAAAGGTTTGTGTATGAAGTGATTGGAACATGACAAATTGAGGTGAGGCCATTCTTTAAAATGATGTTCAGTAAGTCACAAATTTGCATATTTGATTAAGTTATCTTAATGTTTAGATTTTTATCATAGGTCCCTTTTCTAAACTCAATAATTGCATAATAGATTTCTTTTTTTCTTTCCTCTCAGGATGTTGAAATTATTTGGGTAGTTATAAGTATTACTTAAGATTCCACCCAGTTATTTGTCATAAAAGTTCGTTAAAAAAAAAAACTATTACCAGTGAGGTGAGGTGGCTTATGCCTGTAATCCTAGCACTCTGGGAGGCTTAGGTGGGAGGGCTACTTGAGGTCAGGAGTTGGAGACCAACCTGACTCTACTAAAAATAGAAAATAATTAGCTGGACATAGTGGTGCACACCTGTAATCCCAGCTACTCAGGAGGCTAAGGCAGGAGGATCGCTTGAGCCCCGGTGTTTGAGGTTGCAATGAGATATGATGACACCACTGCACTCCAGCCAGGGAGACAGCAAGACTCTCTCTCTAAAAAAATAAAATAAAATAAAATATTAACCAGAACAAAATGTTTTGGAAGGTGAATGCTTAGAACATTTTGTGTAGCTAAACTAGGTGATAGAGATACATTTTTTTGACACTCTGAAGATCTCATTATTTTCTCTAGCTAAAAAGCTATGACATTCACTTAATAAACACTTAGCTTCAAATGGCCTCAGTGTTAAGTATTCCAACAGCTCCATAACTGGTCTTGATCTTCAGTTCTTTTTCATAACGCCACCTTGCCTTTCATACCAATTCTATGAGCCCAAGTAGGAATGAAGACTACATGTCTATAATAGCATGGCAGAAGGGAGTGATGGTTAAGGTTATGAGAAGATCCTAGGGTAAGTAAATGAAGAATTGGTACCATTTCTAAAATACTGCCGGACCCTGACATACTTTGTTTATAACAAATATGGGAGTAAAAGATATTTTAATATCAAATATGAGGACCATACTAGATGGTTTTAAAAGCACCTCCCTCCCAACCCCCACAACTTCTAAATTCGAAAATATTTGAATACTGTTAGATTTCAATGAAAGCCTATAGGATACCCCTTTCCTGCAATCCCTGTAGGATTGGTTCCAGCACCAGACGACACAGGGTCTGGTTCAGTATGGTAAGCATGAGTCAGAGAAAACCCTATTTTTGGATACTGTGGTTTTCCTCTTTATGAAGCTCATACTAACCATAAGAGCTACCAGAAAGCATTCAGGAAAGAATAACATGATAGGATATAACAAACACTCCCACAGCTGGTCCGTGGCCCAAGGCACAATTCCAAGTAAGGGATTTCACTTAATCAGGTGAAGCATTTAAGGTGAAAGGAATCTAGCCTAGGACTCTGTTAACCAGACCTAGGTAAATTATTAAAGGGAAACATGTTCTCGAGCTATTCTCCAGGAAGATGAGCAACCCATCTTGCCATCAGTATCCTTTAGTATTTTGGACAAGGGCAGAGCTGGGCTGAACAGACCTTTACTCTGACCAGTACTACCTAGATCTGTGGTTCTCAAACCTCGCTGCACAGTGGAGCACTGTAAATAATCCTGATACCCAGTCCCATTTCCAGAGATTCTGATTTAATTTGTCTGGGGTGCAGCTTGGATATGTGGATTTTTAAAAAGCTCCCCATGTGATGCTAATGTGTGGCCAGCCTTGCAAACCGCAGGCTGTTCTTAGGGTCTTGTAATAAACCTTCCTCTTAAAATCTACCACCACACCGGTTAGCTTTCTGGGGCTAGTTCGTTTTTGCTGTCATCTTCTCCCACCTGTCCCACACAAACCCTCCTGGCGTGGTGAATTTCTCTCTGCAGTCAGACTAGAACAATCCTAAAGTGGAATTCAAGAGGTGTCCTTGCTAAATAGGAGAACCCAGGTGAAGAATGTGATTCCTGCCCAAACACGGTATGAACAATGATCCCTCCCTGCCCTGTGGCTGGACTTGTTTTCTTAGGTCGTTTAACACTTGCTGTTTTTAGATGATGGAGTGTCTTAGCAGATATGCACTCAGTTGTTTTTTCCCCAACCCTGCCCTTGGCATTTGACAGACCTCCCAGCTGAAGGCACATGGCTCTGGGTGGTCACCCTCTCTCAGCTCCTGAATTTCACTGCTCAGCTTCGCTGCACTATGGCGCGCTGAGGTACCCTAAAACCAATTCAGAGTCCAGGTAAGCAATGCCTGCGTTATTTGAACCACTACCCTCCCCCATATCCGCTCCGGTTTTTTTTTCTTAGCAAGCAGATATTTATAATACTTATCCGGCCGGCAGCTCACTGGAGGCCCCACCAAGCAGTAGAAATAGAAAGTCACTGTGTTTTCTGGTACCTCAGCACGCTTCCAAGGTCCCGGAACCAGTCTTCGCGAGTCTGGGTTCCCCGGGGGCGGGTAACGCGAGAGCCCCGCCCACCACCTCTGACTTCAACAAACCCCTCCTCCGCCCCTCCTCTTTGCCACACCCTGTTGGCAAGGCGTTAATACAACTGCCCTGGGAGAGCTAGTCGGCGGTGCTGTTACTCGTAGCTGCTCGCTCCCGCTGGCTTCCTCTGGCGGCAAACTAGGCGGCGTCCCGGGGCCGGGTCCCTGTTCCCGCCATGAGTCTCGCGCGGCCGAGCGCCCCGACAGTGCTGTGTCTCATTGGCGGTCTGTACCTGCTGCTGCTGTGGCCACCGGGCGCACGGGGTGAGTCGGGGCCCGGGGACCCAGCCCGGCTCTTTCAGCCCTTGGGCTCCGTTTGTGGAGGCTAGGAGGGTTTAGGTCGGTCTTCGTGACTACGCAGAGGGGCTGGGGACCTGGGAGGTAAGGACAGTGGACATCGGTACTTGTTCCCGAAATCCTCTACCTTTAAGGCTCAGGGCTCCTACTCTTTGGGACCGGAAGAGAAGCTCCGCTGCCAGCCAGCGTTTGGGAGATCTTGCTGTGCTGGAACCAGCTGGCATGGCTTTAGGGGTGGGCGTGGAGGGTTAAGGAAGCCTGGGCTGAGTCTGCCTGGCAGCCAAACCTGGGACAGGCAAAAGGGAGGGCTCAAAGAGAGTGAATTCCCAACCCCTCAACAAGCTCGTCTAAAGGGTGGGAGGACAACTAGCTGACCACTCCCGCCTCTCAGCAGAGTCCAGTCAGGTGCCACACGTGGGTCTACCAGCTTTCCTGTCATTTCCTTAAGGCGCAGCGTAACAAGGGGTCGTCTGTCTTAGCGGGTGCCTAGGAAAGGTATCTACGTGGACACTGGATAAATTCTAAACCGCCTTTCTTTTAATAACGAAGAGGGAGGGGTTTATTTACTCTGGGCTTCTTTTAGTCTTCAGTTACTTGACAAGACACGAAGCCTAGCATGTTCTCCATGTTTGACAGTTCAGCACCGGCTGGAAATACTA
>RJWJ010031379.1:0-19266 GCA_004363605.1 Indri indri
CATTTTTTTTTATTCTTCAAAGAGGCTGTCTCGGTTTCAGTGTGATTTGTTTGTAACCACAGCTTTTTCTGATGAGCTCTAGGCTGTATTCCCTGTGACATCAAAGAAAATCACTTAGTTTCTAATAGAAATAGAAAGTATTTAAGGGGTGGCTAAAGATGAACATAGCCTTTATTGTGATAAGAGTTGATAAAATAGGCTTTTAAATTGTGGATTCCTATATTGATACAGACAGCATTCGATGATGGCTATTGGTTTATTCATTTGCCAGAGTGCCAGATAATCAATAGGGTAAGTGTTGGGAGTCCTCTAATTGGGGCCATGTTTCTTGCAGGTATTTACGTATCTTTCTTTCTTTTCATTCACAGATCTCGCTGTGGATTAGTGTTAACAATCCTGTGTTTGAGCAGGGCTGTGAAACCCGATGCCTCACCTAGGAGGCCTGCCTTCCATGGCGGTATATGAGGTGTGACTATAAAGCGTGAGACTGGTTTCCACTTTATGGACACACTGTGTACACAGAGTCTGCCTTCTGTTTGGTGGTTTTCTCCTCCTGCGATGTGTGGTGTGTCCTTCTGAGAATGTGTGTAAGAGTTCTTTATGGCGCTTCCTTTTTGTCTTTTTTTTTTTCTTACAAGACATTTGGATGTTTAAAATGAGCTCTGGTACTTGTCCCGCTGAGTTTCCTGTTTCATTTGCTCTTTTTGCTGCTTTTTTTGCCCTTTCGCTCTCCATTGTCTGCCCTGAAAATTTGGGTGAGAAACATCTTTCTCGGACTGGGCTATCTTTCTGATGTTCCATTAGCTCATCACAAGGGTGCATCAGAGATGACCTTGTGATCATTCGTTTTTAACTTAAGTCTAGGAGGTACTGTATAATTTCAGTTAGTGAATTAACATATTTCATTAACTCTAAGATGTAAGATACATTCTGGTTCGCCTATGGTGATGATAAATGTTACTCATTGTAAGATGTATCTTTTTCAAAGATGTTAAAATATTTTAAAAAGATGCAGAATTTTGCATCAGTAAAATATAGTAACTTGAAAAAAAATTTTTTTTTTTAGAGAGTCTCACTCTGTTTCCTGGGCTAGAGTGCAGTGGCATCATCATAGCTCATTGCAACTTCACACTCCTGGGCTCAAGCAATCCTCCTGCCTCAGCCTTCCAAAGAGCTGCAATTACAAGCTCATGCTACAAGACCTGGCTAATTTTTAAAAATATTTTGTAGAGCCAGGGTCTCGCCGTGTTGCTCAGGCTGGTCTTGAACTCCTGGCCTCGAGTGATCCTCTCACCTTGGCCTCTAACAGTGCTGGAATTATAGGTATGAGCCGCTGTTCCTAGTCTACTTATGTTTGATATGAAGCAAGAAGCATAATATAGATGGAACCAAGATGGACCATGTGTCAAACTGCAGTCTTTGAGCATTTCCAAAAACAGCCCTTTTAAATAGACCATTATTAATTTTGGAACCTGACTCCTACATATGTTTTTAAAAATACACGGAATAAAAGAAAACAAAAAAAAATTTTTAATTCTCAATCCATCAATCCATCATCCATTAGCATTCTACTGAAAAAGCAGTACTAGCAATGATAGTTTTCTGTTTAGATCATTCACATATGGTCTGTATAACATGGTGCTTAATACGATGGTCTTTAGAAGAAAGCAGATGTAGGTTCTAGCATGTTTGTGTAAAACCTTGAGCAAATTACTTCATTTCCTTCCATTTTCTCAGATAACAAGCATACCTTCCACACACAGCTATGCTGAGGAATAGATTATGCAAGTAAGACAGTCGATGTACTGTTTTGGTATATGGCAGGTATGTTGGTTTGCTAGGGCTACCATATAAAATACCACAAACAACAGACATTGATTTTCTCACAGTTCTGGAAGCCAGAAATCCAAGGTCAAGGTGTCGGCAGGGTTGGGTTCTCCCGGACCTCTTTCGTGGGCTTGCAGGTGGCCTCCCTTCACCGTTCTTCACATGGTCATCTCTCTGCTAGTGTCTCTCTTGGTGTCTCTCCTTGGGTGTCCAAATCTCCTCTTGTATGAACACCAGTCATATTGGATTAGGGTCTAGCCTCATTTTAACTTAATTACGTCTTTTAAGGGCCTGTCTCCAAATACAGTCACATGCTGAGGTTCTTAGGGCTTCATCAGATGAATTTTGGGGAACACAATTCAGCCCACAACAGCAGGTTCGGAGTGTTAGTTATTATCCAAAAATGTTTATTGTTTATTATAAAGGATGCTCCGGTAGTGTCCGATGTCCAAATGAGTAGTGTGGGTAACACAGGTCTCTGTATTCTGAAATAAGGGGACCCGGCTCAGGCTGGAGTGGTCAGGAGTGCGTGTAAAAAACATTAGGGTTTTATCCGGGTGATGAGGATGGTAGTGTGAGTTTAAGCAAAATGATTACAGGTTAGGAGTTACAAACATGTTTAAGATCTTGAATTCGGAATGGGCATGGTATGGTTGGAAACGTGAGAAAGCTGATCTGGCTGGAAAGGGGCTTCAATTTTGGAAGTCTCCGAGAGGTTAGGTGCCTGTAGGATAAAGGAGACCAGATTTTAGAGTCACTTGAAAGCCAGGCTGAGGTGTCTCAACTCTGTGTTCCTAGTGATGGGGATCTCATAATAAAGATTATGGAACCGGACAGTGTCGTGAAAAGATTTTTAGGAAGTTCAGAAACGTTTTTTAATTTTACAAATTTCTGTATATTTTTTAATACAAAAAGTAAGCACATATTCGCACATTATTCATGTAGTTAAAATAAATACCTTTTTCAAAGCATTTGAATTGATTTTGTTAGTGATCTATGATTATGGTAAGGTGGGTGAGGCCTTAGCAGTCTCTTAAGACATGTGTGACACCCTGAGTCAATGTGTCCCAGCGATTTCTCCCTGCCTTGCCCTGTCTGTGACAACACCGTAAGGTCTAAGGACCTTTCCCAGAGCCAGTCAGAATGGACTCGTTGGGAATCTGTGAGAGTCAGAAAGCATTTTGCAGAGACTCCTCCGAGTTGAATGTTGCTCTGGGTTGTTAAAATATTTCTTACTTCTCACATTTCTTTTAAATATTTTTACCATTATTATTGTCTGAGCCACATTGGCTATCTTTATAAGGACAGCATTCTTTCTTGAAATGTAATATAAAATTTCATTACAAAATATGTAGTTGGGTTCCATTTCATAAAGTTAATTTACTTCACAGAGCTTTGGAAATTCTTGGGCCAGTGAAGTTTTTGATCTTTGATTAAAGTGTCAGGTAATAAAAATATTTTGTGAGTTGAGAGATATCGGAAATAAAATCTTTAGTTGCAACTTGGAAAGTTTTGTGCGTTATTTATTATTTTTGAAATCCCCTAAAAGTAAAAAAATTAAGAGGTCAATGGTGCGAGAGGGAGATAATTTAGAAATTAGTTTTCAAAGATTTAAATCTTAATTGAATTGACTGCATGTTTTTAGCGTTTGAAATAAAAGCATAAAAGCTTTTGAAATATTGTTTAAATTGAGTGTGTCAACACATTGAATTATTGTATGATCTAATGACCAACCTCTTTTAACTTATTAGAACTGTGTACAGATGCTAAATTTTTACCTCTTTTTGCTAATATGAAAGGCCAGCAACTTAGCGAATCTTTGTGCATTAAGGTAGCTTTGATCATAAGTCGTCTTTTAAGGAAAGTCAAATTATATCTCAATAAAAGGAAATATATCTGTATTACCAGTTTTAATTGGAACATCTCCTCTTTGTAGCTGTAGTACTAAGACTTGTTAACCATAGGCATTATTTCACAGCATAAATCTCCTGTATACTAGACTCTTTGAGCGATCTTTGTCTTTGGACATTGGTTTTCCTACTCTTATGTGAATGAACCATTTTCAGAGATAACCCAGAGATAATATGGTTGGTTTCTCATATAGCCGCTTGTTTTTGGAATAGGCGATAGTAACATTAGAACATAACAGAAGAGAGAAAATATTCGGCATCCTGAGGCAAATTAGGTCTAAGGGTCTGCTTTAATTTTAAAAACAAAAGCTCTACTGTTTCTAGCCAGAAAACCAAATATCTTGGAGTTAAACATGGAAAATGTTTATAGTGTTGTATAGTTTTATTACTACAGACAGAAGGAAAACAGTTTATTGAGTAGCTTTCAGCCAATAAGAAATTTTATACAGGCCAGCAACCAGGAGGTGTACGAAAAATATTTTTTGGTTTAGGGAAAAATGAATGACGAAAGTTCAAGATAGTGAGCCGTTCGCTTTGCGACAAGTGTCGCTGTTACAGGGCTGTAGACAGCTAGCCAGGCAGAAAGGTTTTGTGAGTTAGAGATCTGTCCTTAAAATGAGGGGATGTGCCCTTTTTCTATACTTCTTTCCTGCTGGCCAGAGTGCTAATTTGATGGCTGGCACTCAAGTTGATACCCTGAACCAAGTGCTGGAAGTCACAGGTTAAGGATGGCAGAATAATGGAATAGACGGATCCCGGGTCTGTTAGAATGGTGGAATTGTCACACCAGACCTGTTACCTTTGGATTTTGCTTAGAACGAGAGAAGAACTAAACTTTTGTCTCGCATTGCTGTTTTAGGTTTTGTTTCACTCGTAGCCGAACATACTAGTGACCGACCCACTCTCCCACCTTAGCTGTGTCTAGTCCAGGAGGCAGTAAGCCGGGGTCTGTGGGCCACATCCCGCCCACTGGCTGTCATATGTACAGAAAGTCTCGTTGGAACGCAGCCACGCTCATTGTTTACAGGTCGCCTGTGGCTGGCAGTGCTATAGTCACAGAGTTGAGTAGCTTTGTCAAGAGACCACGTGGCCTGCAGAGCCCAGAACAGTTATGATCTGGTCTTTTTATAGAAAAATGTGCTGATCCCTGAATCTGTCTTTGCAAATGTCTCTTTAATCTAACTTTTTTTATTTTCTATATTCATGTCGATCCCTAACCAGGGAAGATATTTTTGCCTCATGTCTGAACTGCTTTAGATACCTTGCTCTAAAAGCTCCCTTAAATCATTTGTAAGTCCCTCATGCATCTGTTCGATCAGACAGACGCTAACGTGGCAAGCTTTCTGAGCAGAGTTCGCAGCGTGTCACTCTGTGATCAGAACCTTTCGGTGACTTTCTCTTTTCTGCAGCGTCGGGTCATAAAATCTTTGCCTGCCTTTTATGATCCTCTGTATTCTTGCCCTCCTTTCGCGTGGCAACGTTGTTTCCTATTAGTTTATTTAACTCACTTTTTAAATGCCAACATGTGCTGGGAAACCTAAGACAAATCCACAGTCTGAGTTACCCTTTGTTGGTGCAGTCGTAGCAGCATCTGATGGGTCTCTTTGCCACGGGTCTCCCCTATTCCAGTCTGCCTTGCACGCTGCTTTCGGAGGGAGTTTTCTGGGATGTTCTGATTACGTCACACTCCTGCTCACAGCCTGCAGTAACGCCGTGTCCTTTCCACGGCAGGCTGTGCTGGTTAAATCTCAATCTGGTAGCCTGGGCTGCAAGGCCCTGTGAGGACGTGGCCCCTGCATGCTTTCGTAATTCCGTGGCTTCTTTGAGACAGCCAGCCTTTGCTCTGTTCTCGAGGAGGGCTTGCCATTGCTTGAATTTCCACCCAGGTCCGTTCCTTTTGCACATACGATGCCTCTGTCTGAAATATGCTGCTTTTTCCCCCATTTTCCTGCTGACCCTTTCTCATCATAATAATGTGTCCTCATTAACCCTTCTTAGGTTAAACACAAATGCCAGGTGTCCCTGTCCCTTGCTGCTCAGCTCTTCACTGCCCTCTCTGTGGTACCACAGAGCCTTGTGCACCTGTTTTCAGTGCTTACATTTGTAATAGTTGTCGTCCACATAGTCACTTTATCTCTGCTAGGCAGTGACTCCTTAGACTGAAGTTCCTGGTCAGATGTTCTCTTTCGTATCTTGCCCACTTTCCCTCATGGCATCACGGTTGTGTGTATCTCTTTGTGTCATTTGATTAATGCCTTTCTGGTTACCTAAACCCAGACCAGATTCACCCAACGCGTAGCTAAGTACCTGGCACATACATTCCCTACTTGATTGTTGAATGAGTAAATTAATTTGTTGAGGACAGAGGTTCTCTCCTTCTGTTTGTGTCTGTGTCACATAGCACAGAACTCAACCATGTTGCTTAACCACTAATGATGCCTTGAAGGGTGCCTTTTTAACAAAGAGCGATTTTTTCTTCAAATAAATCTTACCAGAAATCTAATATATAAAAGGGATCCAGCAAAGATGCCACATTTGACACCCCTCTCTCTGCCTCCCTGCTGGATATCTGAAGTAGCTTCATGGAATCCCCAAGGCCTTGTCATTGAACATGGGAACCCACTGTCAGAGTGGAAGTGATAGAGGCTCTTGTGACAGGTGAGCAGTGTTTCATCATGTCCTGCCCGTAGCTGTGTGACTTCGGACAAACCACTTAACCAGTTGGAGACTTGGTTTTCTCCTCTTTGAAATGAGAGTTTTGTCCTAAGTGCTATCCGTGTTTCTTTCCAGCTGTGTAAGTATAGGGTTTTCCCAAAGTCTCCATGCAAAGGAAAAATTCCGTAAAATTCTGTAATGAATATTCTGTAACTAAAGGTACATTTAGCTACAATTTCCCATTTTCCCCATGTAGGGTGACTTTTGGGACACCCTGTGTATGTAAAAGTTTCAGGTATATTCCAGCCCTTGGTCCTCACTCAAGCTGTATTCCCTTGCTGAGGTACCCCTTCCCTCTGCTTGTTTTAAAGCTAAGTTTCTCTCGGGACCGTGCCAAAGTCTAACATATCTAGGAAGTTTTCTGGATTCCTCCGCTTGTGGCACCTGTCACATTGATTGTCACCAGCACATAAACTAGGCCTGACATACAGAGCTTTCCAGGACTGTCCAGGACCATACATTTTAGCAAGCAGATTGGCCAGATCTTAACTACTATCCATTTTGCTTACCTTAAACATCCTAATATTATTTCAAAATAATAAGGCACATTCTTGCTGTATGTATGCTACGTATCTTCTGAAAGTTGTATGTATTTTCTTAGAACATTTTGTATAGTGTCTTTTATTAATCATCTCAGTCAGCTTTATCTGCTTTACTGTAGGGTCCTTATCTTACATGTCTGTGTATATTCTTGTGAGTATTAGTTGAGCTAACATAGTAGGCATTCCACCAAGGTGAACTCTTTTTATGGTGTTTCTTGTAACTGGAGGAATCTGAGATGTGCTTCCTATGGCCAAAACCAAAAAACCCCAGGAACCAAAAACTACGTATATCAGAGTCAGTCTCTGCTAATCCATTTATTTTTTGGCCTGGGTTATGTAAGATATTTTCACTTGAAGTTAACAAAGTTATAAGTTGGGGTGTGTTTTTTTGTGGGGGAGGGGGGGTTTCTACAAACTGATTTTTTCCTAATTTAAAAACACTGAAAGAAATTGGAGAAAACATGGAGAATGAATAACTTTGTTCAAAGCTGTTCAAATCAGATTTTGCAGGGCTGAATTTATCTGGTGATACTCCGAAGAAGTGTTCTTGCTGGTGAGTGTGTTTCAAAGAAAATACGTTTTGATTTAGATGGAAAGAATAAATGGTGTGTGTGTGTTCTCATGTTTATGCACGGGAGTATTGATATGATAAACACATCTTAAGGCACTCAACAGCTCTCATCAGTATTTAAAGCAACAGCGCTGTGATCCAACAATGGGACGTTTGTGGCATTGGAAAAGATGAAGAAACACGGGGAATCGAGTTCACTGGCACACAGGGAAGGCATTAGCCAGCAAAGCACTTAGAGAGGACGGACGTGCTACCACACAATCGCAGAAAACAAGGTTTCGCATCTCTCAACACAGTCTTGGCTTTGGACATCCTTAGTTTAAATATTGACTTTTTAAATGGGATGAAAGTTGATATACGCCATGTTGCAGTATCTTTCTCACCACATGTTAAGTGGCAATAACCCAACCTTGTTGGATCACTCGAACAGTGTTGTTTCTGATTTACAACCCTGGTAATTTTCCTTGTTTTGGGACTACATCGTGTGAGAACACATGTTAGAGCTGAAATCAGCTTCAAACCTACCTAAGTAAAAGGGAGAATTCTTCTCATATAACCTAAATATATAGATTTAATTACCTGTCTCAGAAAAATTATCAGAAGAATAAAAAGTAGAATGGTAGAAACAAAAATATTAACAGCATCAGGAGTTGCAGTGAGTGATAGTTCAGTTTTAGATGAAAATATAGTACTTAAGTGCCCATGAAAAAAACTGAAGTGTAAATTTTTTGATATAAGAAAAACAGACAAAAGTCTGCTTATTCAAAGTGTGAAGAATAAGTTACAAATGCAAATTTTTTAATTGGTCAGTATTTTTTTTTTGTTTTTTTCAATGAGTAATCCATTACTCCGTGGATATTCTTTAAGTTATGAACTCTTTATACTGAGCTATATCGAACATCTTCCAGTAATTGGGTATGTCTTTCTAGCATAAATGTTTTCAAGACAGTTTATGACTTAACTTTCATGTCTGAAAATTTTTTGCATTTTATTAACTTTAATTTAAAATATGCATAAGAATTGAAAGCCTGAAGTTTGATGACTAGCTTAAGATTACTTGTGGTTGTTGACAAATATATGGTAGGTTTATACTGGAAAATTTTCATGAACACAACTAGCCGTTCCCTAAGAGATGGTATGGGGAGTTAAGGAGCGGATTCTGGAAATTCCATGAAAGGAAATGAGGACCCTTAGAGAAAAATTAGTTCACGGGTGATGGAACAATTATTTTTTCCGGAGGTTACAAGAAGAAGCAAGAAAAGCAGGTGTCTGAGTTATTTTTAGATAATACTCATATGTAGGAAGGAGATAGGAGTCCATAACAAAATATCTCAAAAGTTGTGTTATGTTCTATAAGTTTACAGAAAAATAAAACCACAGAATTAAGGAATTGTTTCCTCTTATAGTTTTGACCAAGATGAACCCTTTTTAGACCTTTCCTTTCATGCATTCTTTAAATCTGCTGAGTAGAAATAGAAACACCTTAGCATCTTTCCTGGGGTAATAATTAATGGTATTTGAATTAGGAAGGCTGCATAGACCCAGAGCCATTCAGAAAGTAGGGACTGTTACAAATACAGCCCTATTGTTACAGATTGTATACATCAGCCACAGTTGCTGGAAAGCAACTCTCTATAATTATGTTCCATTTTTTTTTTAACTTCTGTTATAGAAAGGATAACTTTCGGTTGCTAGTGGTTTTGCCCATGTGAAAGAGTTTTTTTTCCCTTTATTTAGTAAATAGTAAAAACACTCTATTCTGATCGTAGAACTATAGTAGCTTAAAATAAATCAGATCCAGAAATTTATTGGAGAACATGAGATATCACACCTTCTGGAAGAATGATCACTTTCTTTATCTCACTTTGAGGATATCGCCATAAAGATAGTGATGATAACATTTTAGTAGTTTGGCTACTTTTCCAATTAGTTACACAAGTATAAACTATACTTGGAACTTTATATTCAGGGACATTTTCATTCTTTTCCTTTTTGTCATCTTTGGGCTTTCCTGGCATCTCTGCAGATATTACGACATAATAATATTTGCATCATTGATTATGCTATATTTGCTCAGAAAGGAGAAGGTACCTAAAGACCAAAGTGATGAAAACGTGCTGGCAATGTGGCCGTACCCTGCCACTGTTTATGACAAGATCTCATGGAGTCCCCACCTGGAGGAACATTACAGTGCTCAGCTCTGAGACAGGGTAAATAATTAGTTTCACTTTTTTTAACTGTGGGGACAAGTTTAAGAAAGCTATTTTTATGGGATGTACTTTAAAAAACATTAACAAAATGAAAATGCTACATTGAGTTCTGGACAAAATACGTTTATTTAAAAAATTAGATATCCTACTTTATCTGACGGAGAATTGTGTTGCTTTTTAGCCCCTTAAATGTTAGCATGAGGGAATGTTGGAGAAGCAGCAACCCCAAAGTGACTTTATACTCCTTCATTTGGTTTTAACTTTGATCCTTCTGCTAAAACTCAAAGACAGTTGGCAGACACACAGCCCATGGGCCTCCAGGATCTGTTCTGTGCTAAGTCAGTGAGAATTTACGATATTGATTAGTGAGTTTTATCACAGGTACCTTTACGTTCTTGTACCCTTGTTCTGTGTTCCAAAGTAATTAGGTCTTTATCATAGTCCTTGGGATCCAATTCTACCCTGTGCCTTTCTACCTTTGCCTTTATTTTAACATTGAGTAATATTCTCAGAAAACTTGTAGCTCCTTAGAAAGTTTTTTATTTTTTTTATTTTTTATCCCGACAAAGTCCTGATTATTTAAAAAATATCCTGTTTGCATTTTAGGATTAAGAGTCTGTTCTTACCGGAATAGCAGAGTCAATATAGTAGAAATATTCCTTTTCTGCTTTATTTTTTTCCTTAACACTTATCACTAATTACTATATATCGCACTTTTGAATCTTGTTTGGCATTTGTCTTCCCCATGAGCATGTGAGCCCTATCTGGGCAGGGAATTGTGTCTGCTTCGTTCTCCTGTGTATCTTTGGTTCTGGTAATAGCGCCTGACACATAGTATTTGCTCAGTAAATATTTATAGACTGGAATATTCCAACTTTGTCAAATAATTGTGTCCTTACATTTAAAAATCTACCAAAGAGTTAATCATTGTGGTTCGGATTGCCTTGTGCTTCCTTGTATGTAAAAAGAGTGTGATACTTTCCTGATTTTTACAAATGCTTGCACGACTTTTAAATGTTTCAATATTTACTACGCTTCAGAGTTACAGAGATTAGCTACTTAGTTACTTGTAAGTCAGGATTTTTTTTTTGTTTTTATTTAAAAAAAGTTTTAGAATGTTCAAGTTTAATCTGACAATAATTCAGCATCTTTTCTCAACTTAAAGTACTAGGATATCCTACCAAATATTCATTGGCAGTTTACCCACATTTATGCCAATTATAAGATTTTAGTTTTTTCATTTCTTTCTTAAAAAAATTTTAATTTTTATGGATACATAAAAGTACGTATTTGTAAGGTACATGTGGTATTTTGATAGAAGCATACAATATATAATGATCGAGTCTGAGTAATTGGGGTATCTATTGCCTCAAACATTTATCATTTCTTTGTGTTGGGAACATTCTAAATCTTCTAGTTACTTTTAAATGCATTATTAAATTATTTTTAAATAATTATTATTAAATTATTTTTAATAATTGTTAACTATAGTCACTATATTGTGCTACTGAGCACTGTTTTATCTTTTTAGCTCTTTAGGTTATATTTTTTGGTGAACCCTTTAAACTCATTAAAATCAACAATACCGTATTTACTTGCTCCTAAGACACACACTCTTAACACATTTTACAATTGCCAAATTTGGGATATGTCTTAATGACATCATATGACAATTATAGTGGTTTTTTTTTCCTCAGTGCTACATAAAATGGTGGCATAGTGATACAAATAATGACTTTTCTATTTGATGAATTACTTGAGTTTCAAAGTTTTTGATAGTTCTTTGAGAATCATTAAAGTTTGATTTCCAGGACAATTTGTTCCCATTTGAACCACAAAGCTTGAAAAACCTTAAAAAAAAATCCGTGATAGTCTTTTTTTCTATAATTCATATACTTTAATTACTACAAGAAAATAGTATTTGGGAAAAGATTTGCTATTGGTGACTATTAAATGAGAGGGAGCGATTTATCATCCAGCAGTGATTGCAAGGTACTGCTTCTAATGCATGTGATGGCAACCTGTCCATTTGTGATGTTTCCAATGAAACCACCTCAGCTGCAGAGATTCACACTTGTAGAACTTAACAAGGCCAGTTGCTGAATGTGTTTTGTCTTTTATATGCTTCTGGATTAAGGGGCTCTTGTGCGGAGAGGGTAGAAAGAATTGAATACCAATTCCTGTATGTGATCTGCTCTGTTAAGGTGTACTTTGATCTCTGATAAACCAGAGATGCCCTCCAGAGGCCTGTTCAGTGTTTGATAAAATATTAGAATGATACGTTAAATGTTTGTGAGTATCTAGAATATATCTTGTGGGTGGGACCAGTCACCTGACCTCACAAGTTTCAGTACTTGTGAAATGAGAGAACTGGACCATGCAATATGGCAAATAAAAATAGCTGTTTTTCCTTTAGGAATGAATGTGTTTTAGAAGAGTTCAATTTGACTTAAGTAAAACAAACAAACAAACAAAAAAAACGTAAGAATCTATCACTCGGAAAAGAGCCATTGGTGTTTGAACTCAACGTATATATTAATTGAATCAATCCCTACTAAAAAAGAAATCTTACTAAGGTAGCTTATTATTCTGCTTGTCACTTTAAGGGAAAATAGTTCGGTCCCAGTCTCTGTCACTTATGTCAGTTAACGGTAGAGTCTAGTTTCGCATGACAATTAAAACATGATGGTTAAGCCCACGCTATTCTAATTTAATTCAGAGATGCCTTAATTGCAGGCAACCCCTCCCTGCAGAACCGTTAACTCTGTCCAAAAAGCATCCTCAAGCTTCTCAGAGATTCAGGTCCTTGATTGGAGCTTGGATAATTTAGTGACTACATCTGAACTCTTTTTATTTTAATTTTCTTTTCTGTAATACCACGAGATTACTATACCTATTTTTGGTTTTAGTTCATGATTTTGCTTAAATATTTGTCGACAATGTCATTAAAAGAAAATGGGTTACCTTTCTTTGTAAACTTTTATCAGAGTATCTATGTCTATTTTTGGTAATTTTTGTGACATTTCTCACAGATAACCAAAATGAGATATTATTATAATTGGTGCTTTTTGTTTTATGAATTCTGTCTCTGTAACAAATCATTGCAATCCGCAGTGGCTTAAGACCACAGCAACTGTTTTATGATCCTTGACGGTTTCTGTGGATCTGGAATTTGTATAGGATTTGGCTGTTTGCTTCTGACTCCGGGTCTGTCATGGATTTGCAGTTAGACAATGACTGGAGTTGAAACAGCAAGTGGCCGAAGCAACTCAGGGCTAGTTCAGCATCTCTCTCTTTTCATATAACCTCAGGGCCTGGCCACGTGGCCTTTCCACACGGGCTAATTCGGGCTTCCTCATAGTGTGGCAGCCTCAAGACAGTGAGACTGCTAACATGGAGCTGAGTGTTTCAAGAGGGAATATTATATAGCAGCAAAGGTGAGAGCTGCGTGGCCTTTTAGTATCCGGTCTCTGAAATCAGACAGCTTTGCTTATGCTGTGGTCAAAAAATTAAGGTGAGGGAATACAGACTCCAGTACCTGATGAGAGGAGAGTCAGGGTTACATTGTAAGAAGAACGTGCGGGACGGGAGATACTATTAGGGTCACCTTTGGAAAATACAATCTGCTGCAGTCCATCCTCTGACCACAACCACCCACAGCTCTCTTGCACGCGAAATACGCTTCTTCCTGCCCTCGGAACCCCCTCGTCTCAGTCCATAGCATTAGCTCGAAGTCCAGCACATCTGGTCTCCTAATTCAAGTCCAGGTAAAGGTTCTGATAAGGCTCCTTGAATATTGAAAAGCTTTCAGCTAGAGGATCTTCTGAAAACCTTTGCATGAAAGAGATGAGTTATCTCCCTTACGCACACAACATTCAATGGGAAATTCTATAGTTCTTCCTGTTCAAAGAGGGGGAAGTGAGAGTCTGTTATATTCCATCGCAGTTCTGAAACCCAGATGGTCACGTTGCCATTTGCTTAATGAGCGATCAGTCCATTTTCTGGAAATTGCTGTCTGCGATGCTTGGCTGCTCCCATTGTGCTCTGGTTTCCGTTTTCTTTTTTTGGGGAAAAGAATCGTCATTTGTTTCCCAAAAAACATGGCCTGTATTTATAGCTGACCATTTTCTCAGCCTTTTTCCTGTACATGAAAGTTTGGGGATCCAAAGGCCACTTTTTATTTTGCATTATCTTTGTCTCCTTTCAGTTCAAGCTGGTACAATTCTTTTAAAATCTTTGAGGGTTTCTTATGTATCAATTTACAATCCACTCTACTAGCTAAAGCCGTGGCCCCAGATTTTTGCGATAATCACTCCTTTACCAGGGATCCCATGTAAGGCTGTGGTGGAGTAACACCCTCGAGGTTCTTAGTCGTCCTACTGTTTAGTAGAGAAAGCGAGCTACGTAATGTCCCTAAAATCTTTAGAAGGCTTTTTATCTGTCTTAAAGGATCGGTGAGGCACCATTTTAATACTGGTGTTAATAAAGGGTTTTTATAGTCACACCCTTACCTTTATTTGTAAACCAAATCTTTCTGATTATACCCGGTATTTTCTCTCTCCCCTGAGGCTCTTTCTTATTTTGAAACTGTTTTGCTCTCTGGAGTGACAGGGAATGCAAAATGGTTTTATTTTCAAACCCAGAAATATTCTGTGTTGTTTTTGTAGTTCCTCTAAATTTTGCTGAAATCGAGCAGTTTCTTTTTTTAGCTCATCTGTCTCTATCTACATCTTGTCCTAAGTAGCAAAAGGAAGCCAGGTGCGCCTTTCAGTATCCTTGGAAATCTCCTGAGCTAGATACTTGGAGTTCATTAGATACGTTTTTTATTTTCAACATCATTGTGGGCAGTGGCATTGCTAAATATTTTGCCAATATGTAACAAGAATCCCCAGCTTAAACGATAACGTTTAATCCTTATTTCTGCGAAACTCTTGTAGGCAAACTGCTTGAGGCACATTGACCTCCACTAACAATCTCCTGTGTGTCCTTCTGGCTTTCATCTGCTGTCCGGGTCCAAGGCCAACGCCACATGTTTTGAGTATATTTAAAATTATAGCACGTGACTTCTATCAAAATATGTTCCAGTTATCTATTGCTTTTTAAACAAATAACTGTAAAACTTAGTGGCTTAAAATAACAAAACAATTTCATCACCTCTCATGGTTTCTGTGGGCCAGGGTTTTGGTTTTGGTCAGGGCTCAACTGGTTGGTTGTAGCTCGAGGTCTCTCATGTATTTGCAGTCCGATGGCGTCTGGAGTTTGGGACGGCGAGAGGCTGAAGCATCTAGGAGCTGTCCAGGGATGTCTTTATTCAAGGTCGCTCTGGTTTCTCCACGTTGGGTAGTCTGGTCTTTCTACCAGCAAAGTGTTCTCGGGATAGTCACACTGCTAGAGTGGTAGCTAAAGGCTTCAGGAACGCATACGCTGATGAGTAAAGAGAAGTTGAATCCAATTTCATGACCCGGCCTTGGAAATCATATAATGTCATATTCGCCGAAGTCATAAGCTTCCCAGATCCAAGGAGACAGAATTCAGACCGCCTCTCAACGGGAGGAGAACACCGGGGATGGAAGAGATCATAGTGGCTATTTTCGAAAAAAAATTGCCACATGTCTTTGCATTCAATCTTTACAGATTAACTCCAAAGTTAATAGAGTATAGAGCTATTAGATGTTAATAGAAATACAGAACCTTTTATGTTAAAAAAAAAAAAAACAACGCTTTCACATTCTTGCCTTCACCCTCAAATTTTACTATTTAAACTTGCAGTGAACTTCTAGTTACAGCATTTAATGGAAATCTAAATTTGGTATTTCTCTCTTGGCAAAGTCAAAATTATGAATGTGGGTGGTACATTTTAAGTTCTATCAAGTTCTCAGACACACGGAACTTATGAATGGCAATAGTTTTAACTGGCCCAGGTATTGCAACCTGTGTTTTTGTAAGAAAAGGGGAAAAATATCCCCTAAAAACGAAGAGAAACTACATCTCTTCCCCAAATCTAGCTCTGCGTAAGTATTGACAGATTGTCCCAGTGATTCTTAAAACTCATCTTCTAAAATATCGAGGACCATATGGTCGCAACTTCATGAATATGAACAGTGAAAGCTTCATTCACGACGACGAACCAGCAGCCACCAGCATCGCCTTTCTTCTCGGCCACACCATCTCGGCTTGGCTTCTGTCGCTGCATATGTGGGCCACGTGTGCTTTGGAAAATTTTTGACTGTTTCGGATGTTTAGCCTGCACAGGCTGGATCCTGCTCACTATGTCTTATTCCTCTGGTTTCCCCTTTGCTTTCAGCCACGACTCTGGCCAGCTAGTCTGCACAGGAGAGCCAGGCAGGTAGCAGAAAGCCAAGGGCCAGGAAACTGCTACCTGTGTGACACATGAGTGTATCTTCAAGGGGCTGTCAAGGGACCATATTGCATGTAGCTCTCTTGAAAGCATTAATGGTGATGTCAAATGAATGGAAGATACCAGACTAAGTCATCACCGTTCACTGCAATCGTGGTACCTAAGAAAGCAAACCACTTTTTGACAACCAACCTGGCTATGGATAATGAAAATTCAGTCATCACAAAATCGAAGGCAGTCTTTCTTAGTGCATTATTAACTGTAGTTGGAATGATTTTCTAAAATATAGGCAAAGTGGGGTTATAATAGCATAAGTCCCAATATAGGATTGCTTGTTGCATGTTATAAGTGTAATTTTGCCTCCGTGACATACAGCAGGTCCTCAGGTGATGTCTTTTCGTTCAGTGTTGTTTGGGGGCCACTGTCTGTGTGGAGTTCGCACTTTCTCCCCAAGTCTGTGTGGGTTTCTTGCCACCTCTCAGAGATATGCATGTTAGGTGAACTGGTGTGTCTGGATGGTCCCCAGTCTGCGTGAGTGTGGGTGTGTGTGTGAATGTGCCCTCTGATGGGATGGTGTCCTGTCTAGCCTGGGGACCTGCCTTGCAGCCTGAGCTTCTGGGATGGGCTCCGGCCACCCACCTCCCCGAACCTGGAATAAGTGAGTTGGAAAATGAATGAATGAATACAAATCATTGTCAAATAAAAACGTGTAAAGTATACAATAATCCAAATAATTTCAATTAAGGTATAGTCTGTTAGAAAAGGGAAGTCAGGTACCTAATGTAAGTTGCCAATACTGTGGGTTTTAATAAACGTACAGAAAGAATGCAAAGGCTGTTCAAGATAGAGATACCTCGGCTGGCTTTGTCACACAGCACCTTAAGAAGAAGGTTTGAGTAGGAGTTGTCATTCGTTTTAACTCACATTCTGTGAGTTCCATGACCAATGGATGGTGCAGATAATTTGTTTACTGCCTGGGAATTCTTTTAAAGAAAAATTGGTGATAGTGTAATACTTATATATGCAGTTTGATAAAATATTGTTTTGAGTAGGTAAATAAAGGTATATCATAAGTGTATCTTTGAGTGGTTGAATTTTGAATTAAGCTCCTTTAAGAAGTTGGCCTATTTTCATATGCTAATAGAAGCTTTAGGAACTCTTAGGACTGCAGTTACACGTGATAGCTAAATCAGTTTTTAGCTGGTTGGTTTGCTTTTCTGGAATGTGACCAGTACTTGATTGTTTCTTCTTTTCTTACTACTTAAGTTAGGTTGCTGAGTTTATGGATGATTTTTAGCTGTTAAAAGATAAGAACCCAAGTTCATACTAAGAGCTGGGAAATGTAACCTTTTACTATGATTAGGAGACTTTTAGTGTCTGCTAAGTACACTCCAAGAAAAGATATTCCAGTGTGTTTATTTGAACAATAGAAATGCCCACTGTACCTGGTAAATGTATCTGAATGTTTAAATCATCAATTATGAAATTCGCATGTGAAATGAATTTCAAATGTGAAAATCACCCATGGTGATTTTCAGGGTTCCAACAGTTTTGGTAAAGCAACCCCTCTTCTCAGAGAGCATTCCCCAGTTGAA
Organism: Indri indri; assembly: GCA_004363605.1. Classification (NCBI taxonomy): domain Eukaryota; kingdom Metazoa; phylum Chordata; class Mammalia; order Primates; family Indriidae; genus Indri; species Indri indri. Next base: position 17,729 of record RJWJ010031379.1, read on the forward strand.
TGATGCAGCTCTAGTGGGTGAACTCTTGTCAGAATGACATGCTGCAAAATTGCCGTCCCCTTTCAGCAGATGGGACCAGGTACACATAGGACCCACACTGGTGGAATCCCGGTGGTCAATGTTACGAATAATCAAAAAGAGTAATGCGAGTAAATTTAGATATCATCTCAAATGTTTTATGTATCTTTTCCTCCTAACAGATACAGAGTTTTTCACAAATTATAAACCAGTGTATTCTAGGATGCACAGGGAGAATACGTTAAAAGCAGTGAATCATAAGTGGATTTAATTGCATTGGGCGTTTCCAAAAGAACTCATTTTCACCCAAATTACCTAAATTATTTGAATTTTTAAAGGGAAGCATTTCAGTGATTGCTTTCATTGTTGTTGTTCTTAAGAAGAATTTGCTTTAGAAAGGAACATATCCCAAGGAGTATTCCTCTTTTTTTTTTTTTTTTTAAAAAAAGCAGATAGAAATGAAACAATTGGGTACATGACAGAAATTTCAGATAAAATTTCTATTCTCCAATGGCTGTTGATGTAATTAGACTAAAATTTAAATTCCTTACCGTGGTCTAAATGATGGCTTCTCAACATTGGCCGGGTAGCAGAGTTGTATGGAAAACTTTAAAGAATACTGACGCCTGGTTCTGCCTCCAGTGATTCTGATTTCATTGGTTTGGGATATGGGGTTCGGGAAACATCTCAGATGATTTTAACGTACAGCACAGTTTAAGAACCACTGACCTAAAACGACCATATTTTTCAGCCACCAGCTACTTATTTGACTTCTTCATGTGCCCCCGTTCTGATTTTTTTTTTTTTTGGCCACTCGAATACAAAAGATTGTTCTTACCCAAGAAACTTTCCATTAGCAATTCTTTCTGCGTGGAATGTTCTTCCCATAGATCTTTACGTGGCCGGCTTTCTCTTCATTTAAGCCTCAGCTCCAAGATCTCTGCTTCAAGCAAAGCTTTTCTTACCCCCTTATATAAAGCCTTCTTTTCCCAAACATCATCACATGATTCTGTTTTATGTTTATTACTGCATTTTTTTTTTTTTGCTATGAGATATTATCATCCTATTCATCTGTTAGTGTTTCTTTTCCCACTAGGACGTAAAGTCCACGAGGGCAGAAACCTGGGATGCCTGGTTGACCATCGTATTTCCAATTCTCAAAACTAAGACTGTCGCATAGGAGTTGCTCAATAAATACTGTTTGAAGAAATGAATAAAAATACTGATTGAAAAATAATTATACGTAATTTTTTTTTCTCAGAAAAAGTGAGATCACATTTTAAAAATTAGAATAAAGACATAGGATGAAAAGAGTGGCTATATCAACAGGCAGAGAGGAAGTAAACCTAGAAATGTAATAGCCCCACAACTGAAAATTTGAGGGCAGTTGTATTAAGTCTGGACTAGTTACACCACTTAAGGTTCTCACGCCAAAGCTATATTTGGGGTTTCACCAAAGTGGCCTGTATTTGAAATCTTCATATACTTTCTGGTTAACTTTTTTTTTTTTGGAGAACGTA
>RJWJ010031380.1:0-19251 GCA_004363605.1 Indri indri
AAGTGATATCTCATTGTGGTTTTGATTTGCATTTCCCTGATGATTAGAGATGTTGAGTATTTTTTCATATGTTTTTTGGCCATTATTCTGTCTTCTTTTGAAAAGTTTCTGTTCATGTCCTTTGCCCACTTTTTGATAGGGTTGTTTCATTTTTTCTTGCAGATTTTCCAGAGTTCTAAGTAGATTCTAGTTATCAGCCCTTTATCAGATTTGTAGCATGCAAAAATTTTCTCCCAGTCTGTAGGTTGTCTGTTTGCTTTTGTGACAGTTTCCTTGGCTGTGCAGAAGCTTTTTAATTTGATCAGGTCCCATTTATTTATTTTGGTTGTTGCTGTGATTGCCTTTGGGCTCTTCTTCATAAATTCTTTGTCTAGGCCAATGTCTAGAAGAGTGTTTCCAACTTCTTCCTGTAGAATTCTAATAGTCTCACTCCTCAGGTTTAAATCTGTTACCCAGCATGAGTTGATTTTTGTGAGAGGTGAAAGGTGTGGATCCTAGTTCGGTCTTCTACATGTGGCTATCCAGTTTTCCCAGCACCATTTATTGAATAAGGATTCTTTTCCCCAGTGTATGTTTTTGTCTGCTTTATCAAAGATTAGGTGGCTATATGAGGATGGTTTTATATCTGGGTTCTCAGTTCTGTTCCACTGGTCAATGGCTCTGTTTTTGTGCCAGTACCATGCTGATTTTAATATTACAGCTTTGTAATAGAGTTTGAAGTCTAGTAAATTGATGCCTCCCATTTTGTTTTTATTGCCTAGAATTGTTTTTGCTATACAGGGTCTTCTCTGGTTCCATACAAAGCGTAGAATTAATTTTTCTACATCTGTGAAGAATGATGTTGGTATTTTAATAGGGATTGCATTGAATCTGTAGATCACTTTGGGTTGTATAGACATTTTAACAATGTTTATTCTGCCTACCCACAAGCATGGTATGGTTTTCCACCTGCTTACGTCTTCTGCTATTTCCTTCCTCAATGTCTCATAGTTCTCCCTGTAGAGGTCTTTTACCTCCTTAGTTAGATATATTCCTAGGTACTTTATTTTCTTTGTTGCTATTGTGAAGGGAATTGAATCTTTGATTTGGTTTTCAGTATGACTGCTGTTGGCATATATGAAAGCCTCTGATTTGTGTGTATTGACTTTGTATCCTGAAACTTTACTGAATTCATTTATCAGTTCCAGTAGCCTCTTGGTTGAATCCTTGGAGTTTTCTAGATATAGTATCACATCATCAGCAAATAGTGAGAGTTTGATCTCTTCTGTTCCCATTCGTATGCCTTTAATTCCACTCTCTTGACTGATTGCTGTGGCCAGGACTTCCAGCACTATGTTGAATAGAAGTGGAGATAGTGGGCAACCTTGTCTGGTTCCAGTTCTGAGTGGGAATGCTTTCAATTTTTCCCCATTCAGTACGATGTTGGCTGTGGGTTTGTCATAAATGGCTTGTATTATTTTTAGGTAAGCCCCATCTATGCCTATTTTGTTAAGCGTTCTTATCATAAAAAGGTGTTGAATTTTGTCAAATGCCTTTTCTGCGTCTATTGAAAGTATCATATGGTTTTTGCTTTTGCTTCTGTTTGTGTGGTGAATTACATTTATAGATTTGTGTATGTTGAACCATCCCTGCATCTCTGGAATGAAGCCCACTTGGTCATGGTGGATTATTTTCTTAATAAGCCCCTGGATTCGGTTGGTTCTGGGAAAATTGGATAGCCACATGTAGAAGACTGAAATAGGATCCACACTTCTCACCACTCACTAAAATCAACTCAACGGTGGATAACAGACATAAACTTAAGGCATGAAACTATAAGAATTCTAGAAGAAAATGTTGGAAAAACTCTTACAGACCAGAGGTAAATTGTCATTTTCATCATGTCATATATCACGGGTGCATGTTATCAACACGATTTATGACTAGTGATGCTGACCTGGATCACCTGGCAGATGTGGGGTTTGTCACATTTCTTTACTGTAAAGTTAACTGTTTATCTCTTTGTCCTTTTTTCCCCCATATATTATTGGCAATTTCTACAATTTATTCAAAGCCTTTAATTACTATTATAATAATAATAAGCTATCAGATTAATTTTCTGAGAGCTCTTTCACATAATGTTTCTTTAATTCTTTTTAACTTTATCGAGGTATAATTACAAATAAAAGTTCTATATATTCAAGGTATACAATGTAATAATTTGCTGTATGTATACATTCTATAATGATTACCACTATAAAATTAATCAACAAATCCATCACCACACATAGTAACCCTTTGTGTGTGCATGTGTGTTTGGGGGGGCTGGGTGAGGACATTTAAAACCTACTCTCTTAGCATATTTCAACTAAACAATAAAGTATTATCAATTATAGTAACCATTCTGTACATTAGATCCTCAGAATTTATTCATCTTATAACTGAAACTTTGTACCCTTTGACCAACATCTCCTCTCCCCATTTCTCCTATGTCCCAGCCCTTGGCAACCACAGTTTTACTCTCTGCTTCTGTGAGGTAAACTTCTTTAGATTCCACATATAAGTGAGATCATATAGTATCTGTCTAGTCCGTTCCTTTAAAATGAGCATCTTTTTCTTGTTCCATGGATATGTCACCCTTATTTCTCACAGTCATTATATTATCTTTAAATTTTCTTCTGTGCCCTACTTTCTCTATCTCCACTGAATTACTTTTTTCAATTGTTTGGTTTGGGTTCCTCTCAGTCATGCTGAAGTAATTCTTCAAATATCCAGGATTCTTACTTAGTAATAACTAAGTATTCAACTGGATACTCTTTACATTTATGCATGTGTTTGGGAGTTGGGAAAGTAAATCTTGTGAACTAGAGGGCTTTATTCTAGGATGATCCAGTATTCAGTTAATTTTTTTGTTGTGGCCACCAAAATGCCAATATCAGTAGGTCTACCCTGTGGGGCAGGTCAAGTTTTTCAGAGGAAGATTTTAGAATCTCCCTTCTGAAATACACAATGTGATCACTGGATGTTCAATTGTTAAGTAAAGGAAAGAATCTGGAGTGAGGGGAAGAGTCTCATCATTTAAAATACAAACTTTTAAAAATGTTCCTATTTTCCATACAGCACTTCTCTTCATCTTCCTCTGTGTTTAATATTTCAGATTTTAAGACTCTATTATTCAAATGACTCTATGATTCACACTTCTAACCTTAAGTTGAGGAAGAGAGCAGTTGGTAGGGCAGGCTGGAGCAGGACTTTTGTGGCCTAAAGATTTTCAAACAACTTTCTGTTTTCAGCATCCAACCTTGTCCAGCTGCAAGATAACCAGGTATCTTTAACAACTGAGATGTTCTAATTGTCTGCAGAGAGAATTAGCTTTATTCTCACCAATATCACTTTCCATGGACAATTAAATTAGACTTTCTTTGCTTCACTTTATTAAATAATTTATTATTTTTCCACCTACATTCTACTTCATATAGTGTGCTTTGATGTCACAGATGTTTCATAGTTTCACTGAAGATACAGTTAAGAATGTCTGGGTTGTGTATTCCTTGTCTCAAAAAATTTAGGAGAGAAAAATGTGTGAGAAAACTTTTTGAGCTGGCATCTTGCTATCAAACCAAAAACAAAGTGATGGAAATGAATGAGGTATAATAAGACTGTGAAACCTAATGAATTTGAGGAAACAAACTATAATCTATTACTATACTGTTCAATTGGTTGTTCTTCAATATGAATTCCTTGCCTGATCATTCTAATTTAGGTAGGGAGAAATGCTTATTGGTAAATTTGATTATACTTTTGTAAGTTCTTAAATCTTTGAAAGTCACAATATTTTTCCTAATTTGGAAGGGCAATCCAGTTGAAATAAAATGCCAACTGCAAACAGATACATGATATGGCAAAAGTGCTAGTCATCCCCAAATACTTATTGTTACCTTTATCTATATTAGCAGAAACCTCAATTTTCAGCTCACTGAATAGGCACCAAAATGAATATGACATTCACCGTCCTTCCCTGTAATCATCTGTGTCTATGGGTTTACATTCTAGCCAACATGATATGAACTCAAGAATGTGTAAATTAAAACTTCTGGTTTCCTCTATTTCATTTTTCCACTGCCTAGAATATAAATGTGTCAGTAAACAACCCTGAATCATGCAAATTAGGATAGTGCACTACAGATGGCAACTCAATAAGGTTGAAAGAGTCTGACTCCTTGGTATTTTGTAGCCTAAAATGCTTATACCTGGAATACTAGGTTTGAGAGAAACAAACTTCTATTGTGTTTAAGCCACTGTTATTTTAGGTTTCTATTATAGCAGTCAAATCTGACTGTCGCACATGGCATGCACATATTCAGCTATTTCACATATATGCACACAAATGGCAATAGGACTTCCAAATATATGACAAGTTGCAACTTTGTAATTATCTGTGTTTTCTACTTTATTTTTTCATTTGAAAATATAGTATCCTGGGCTTTTGCCAAGGCTGGCTGGGAATTACTTGATAGGTGATTGTTAGACATGAAATTGCAAATGTATTTCAATGTATTATGATCAGGAATATTTTAAATGCTGATTCCAAATATGCCTGTGAATTTTGTCATCTGATTCTTGGGATCAAGGAAACATTATTAACTAAGTATAGACATAAAACAATTCCACTTATATTATATGAATGTGAGTTTTCCTAGTGAAATATTTGACATATTTTCTCTGCTGATTTCCAATATTAAATTTGACTTTTTTTCTGGTATGCTTTACTAACTATACCTATCTTTGGAAGATAAGCATAGTCCAAAAAGTTGAACTGGGCAATGTGTTTATGTTTATATCCCCCAGAATCTGAGAAATTGGAACCAGTTTAGAAATTTATCAATTAATAATTAATACTCTAAAGGAGTTTTTACCTACTTTTTTGTAGAGGAGCCCAAGTTGGCTCTTGCCATCTCTCACCTATTCTTTCACAAGCTGTTTATTTTGTTCTCTGCTATTGTCAAACAGCTCTTAATAGTTTTATTCACTGATCAGGTCCAAATTCTTAGCTCTGAAACTTAGAACAGGATTGAAGACTGTAGCAAGGATTTCTTGGAGCAATTCCAAGGAACTCAAGCACATAGATAATTAGAATCATAAATAAAATGCTATACCCATAAAAATCATGATAAGGAACTGACTCTAGTGTTGCAACACCGTGTTTGTGGAAATTATACAGTAGGTATTTGCCAGTGATACTGTACATGACACTTGAAAAGTTAATTGGCATTTTCAAAAGAAAATATAAACTCTGAAGGATCATAAAATTTAAATGATACAGAGAGATATGATTCTACAATGATTTATATTACATTCATCTTTAAAAAATCTAGACTTTTATTTTGACAGCAATCCAAAACTTGTATCTATTTCTTATTATTCTATAATAAGGGTAAGGGAAGTGTCCATCCATATTCCTGACACGGACATCTTTGAGGTTAGAAAAAACAGCCCCATTTAAACAGGCTGAAAGGAAAGTAATGCCCCCAGGGCCTATCTGGTTCAAGTGCAGTGTGATACAGCAGGTTTCTCTCTTGACAAAGCAGAGAATGTGGCTCTAGAACTTCCACCTTCTGAATATATATTAGGAAACATAACTTTTTTGCATTTTATTTTATTTATTTTTAATTGACAAATAATAATTGTGTATATTTATGGGGTACAATGTGATGTTTTCATTTATATACATTGTGGAAAGATTTAATTAAGGTAACTAACATATCTGTCACCTTACCAACTTATCATTTTTTGTGGTGAGAACATTAAAAATCTATTCTTTCAGCAATTTTTAAATATACCATATGTTATTATTAGCTATGGTCACCATGCAATGCTAAAACTTATTCCTCCAGTATGAGACTTTTAAAAATTATTATGGATACATAATAGTTGTATATTTTTATAGGGTACATGTGATGTTTTGATACACATGTGAATTAATCAAATCAGAGTAATTGGGGTATCCCTCACCTCTAGCATTTAACACAGTCTGACACTTTGTACCCTTTGAGCAACATCTTCCCTTTCCCCCACTCCTACCTTTAAGCCTCTGGTAACCTGTTTTCTATTTTCTGTTTCAATGAGATTGACATTTTTAGATTCCACCCATAAGTGAGATTGTATGGTATTTATCTCCCTGTGCCCGACTTGTTTCATTTAGCATAATGTCTTCCAGTTCCATCCATTTTGTCATGAAAGACAGAATTGCCTTTTTTTAAAGGATGTGGAGTATTCCACTGTGTATAAATGCCTCATTTTCTTTATCCATTCGTTTATTAATGAACACTTAGGTTGCTTTCACATCTTGGCTACTGGGAATAATGCTGAAATGAACATGGGAATGCAGATATCCCTTAGACATACTTATTTCAATTTCTTTGGATATATATCCAGAAGAGGGATTGCTAAATCATATGATAATCCTATATTTAGTTATTTGAGAAACCTCCACACTATTTTCCAAAATAGCTGTATTAATATACATCACCACGAACAGTGTACAAGAGTTCTCTTTTCTCCACATCCTCCTCACCAACACTTGTTATCATTCTTCTTTTTGACAATATCAAAATGAGATGTCACCTCATACCTGTTAGAATGGCTACGATCAAAAATGTAACTTCTTTTTGACTCTGATTGCTTCATTTCTCTAAGTCCCTTGGCATTCCCCATAGACAAAAATTGGACTTTCTTAGTTTTACCATTTCTTTTGAGGCAGGCCTGTGCTTTTTTGTATCAAGATTCTGTAGCCAGGGGAACTTATCATATCTCTATATTACAGAAGTATTAAAGTATATAAATACTAGAGATTAGGAAGAATGGAAACAGATCAACAAACAATTCTCCTGTTCTTTATATTCCATCAGCTCTATGGTCTATTCCTTTGGTGAATCACCACATCTTTCCAGGAAGCACATAGTGGATTAGGTCATGTTTGGTGCTCATTCCTTTAGTGAATTTACTGGGTACCTACTATATTACAACCTCTGCTCTAAGCACTATTGTGTAATAGGGAATGAACAAGTCCCAGCTGTCATTCAACATGTATTCTAGTGGAACAAGACAGAATATAAACAAATAAGCAATAGATATTTAGCATGACAGATAAGTGCCTTGGGGAAAAACAAGGCAGTTGCTAACTAGGGCAAGATTCAAAGTGTGAGTGTGGGAATTAATAGCTGAGGTGGTGTGGAGAAAAAGATCATCTGTAAGAGAGGAAATCAGAACTTAGGCTATTGGATATTTTGTCCAAATGCCAGTTGTCATCCAAATGGATGTGAAAGTTGTTAACAATGAAAGCAAGAGTTCAGATGAAAGGAAAGACTGTCAACCACAAGATAAATTCTTAATAAGTAAGAGTGTCCATACAGTCAGAGAATGATTGCTACCAGAAGAAGAAAAGGAGGATGTAACTGGAGGACATATTTCCGAAGAAAGAGTTTTGATTTGTTTATGTTTGGAGAGAATTGGTTGTTTGTTTTTTTAACACAAAGTTTTGTCAACCCTGGATGTGAGAATGTGGGCTGTGAATAAAAACATCAGGCCCATCTGTGATCCTGACACTGATATCTTTGAGGTTAGAATAAACAGCCCCCATTTAAACAGGCTGAAAGGAAAGTGATGTTCCCAGGGGCTTATCTGGTTCTGGTTCAAGTGTAGTGTGATAGAACAGGTTTTTCTCTCCACTAGGCAGAGTATGTGGGTCTAGAGATTCCACTTTCTGAATACATAATCAGGAAACATAGCTTAGAACATAAGATTATAAGATTCTTAAGAGAAGTGTGGAAAACAGGCTCTCTCATTGCACCCTTCCCCCTGCCAGGAAGCTCAATGGGGGTGGGAGGTTCCTCGACTCATTATTAGGAGCATAATATTTGCCAATTGTTTTTGGGTCCAATTGAGCAATGTTATCGAACAGTGGTGGCAAAACACTTGTTCCAGAACAGCAACAAAAAAGTGATTGTCCAACTCAGAATATAAATCCAATCCCATCCAAAATATTGGCCTCTTTTTATACTGTGAGTTTGCTCAATGTCTTGGGATCCATCACCTGCTCATCATGTATTATTCAAAGCAATACTTCTTTTTATTCATTTCAAATATTTAAGTTTTTAAATATTTGGTATTATTAGCTTTGTTAAGTTGATATTATGTTTGAATGTAGTGAAAGGTATGTAGAATTTTACTGGTGAAAATGATGCACGAATCTGATTGTGCCAAGGAAAGTTCTATGCACTAGAAATTTTACTTGCATTGTCACTACACAATGTGAGAAGAGAAGCTTCTGTTCCATAAATTGTCTATTACAAAGAAATCATGTTTGACCCTACAATATAATTATTGTTAATTTTTAGGTGTGATAATTGTATTGGGTTAAATTCTTAAGAAGTTTTTACCATTCGAAAGCATCTGTCGATGTATTTTTGGACAAAATGATGTGATGTCTGGACAAGACAGGGTTACCAAATGAATGTTTAAGGTGTGGCAAAATTTTCCAAACTCCCTTTGGGAAAGAAGGCCCTACCCCTCTTTCCTTCATCCCCAAACTACACTGTGATGCCCCAGTTTTCTAAAATCTACATAATTTTTCCTCTATCCCCTGTGTTTCAAATCACCAGAGTGGGAAAGAGATCTAGAGCAAGAGGGCTGTAGCAGCTCCAGCCCATTCTCTCCTAAACAGCTACACACCTACACACAACAGCGACATCACAAACTCATCTACAGCAACGTCCAGATTTGGATGCTGGAGGCTGACAATTGCCCCTGCCAGCTCTACTGGGGCAGCTAGGCAAGGGGAGAGAGAAAACAACTGGAGGTAAAGAAACTGAGTTTCCCGTCCTCTCTACCTGTCTCCTCCTCGCCCTCCCATTCACTCCTCCCTCCCCCACAACTTAGCTGCACCCTGCCCTTCCTCTCCTGCCCGGCTGTTCCCCAGCCCCTCCATTCTTCACGCCCCCCAGGTCCTCTCCCCACTTCCCGTCCTCACCGATACCCTCTCCTCCTGCTCCCTCCCTTCCCTGGCAGCTGGTGGCGGAGCAGCCACAGCTGCCGCGGTTACTGCCTCTGCAGCCTTTCTCTGCCAGTATCAGCCGCCCACGCCCGATCTGGATGCTGAAGTCGCGCACTGGCCTGGAGATGAGGGCGGGGGAGAGAGTGGTGTGGCTGCGAGAGGGGAGGGAGGAGTGGGAAGGAGACAAAAACAGCTTCCAAGCTGCGGGCGCTGCTCCACTGGCCATCTGGGCAGGAAGGGTCTCTGGGTCAGTGGCCGGGGAGCCGCCCCAGTGATTCGGTTTCTAGCTGGCAATTCAGGGGAGCCCCTTTACTGCCGAGCCACAGCTGGTGGGGACAGACACCAGCCTAACAACACCTCCTATGCAACCAGAGCTCAGAAAACCGAATCCGGGAAGAAAGAGCAGCCCAGGAGGAGGAAAGGGCTCCAAGGAGCCCTGCTCCTGAGGGTTCCCTCAGGTGCTGGTGGAGACGTGTCACTTGGTAGCAAGTAAGTGCTTTTTCTTGCTGTTGTGTCAAGTCCTAGAATGGTGACAGCTATCATCTGCTGCCAGCCTCTCCCACCCACTCCCACCTGCCCCGTCCCATACACACCCTTAGGGTCCCCAGCAGGAGGATGGAGATTAAGATTCTGGACATGCATTAAGAGAGCTACTTCAAAAGCAGCAGTCATCTGTGGATGTTTGCAAGGTTTGTGTCGTCTGTTGTCTCATTCCACCAGGTAAGCTTCTGGAACCAAGATGCTCTGTTTGTATGAAATATCTAGAAACCCTATATGACAGCGATTTATATTACATGACACACTGACAGGATAAAAGCAATGAAAGGTTATGCAGATTGGTTTACACTTCTAGGAATCCTGTCTGTAATGCTAAGCAACTTCATGATTTCAAGATTGGTGCTTTTCATATAAGAATTGTCAGTATAAAAGTAGAGGCCTCAGTTTAATGTCATTGGAAATCATGTGTTCAGTTCACACAGCTGGGCATCTTGGTATCATTTGAATCCACGGGTTTTTTTTTTTTTCTGTATTGTTTAGCTCTGTGAAATACATATCTTCTGGATGCTTTCTTTTAGAAGTGATGACGTGACTCAGTTATGATACCTTCAAATCATTGGTCAAAGCAAGACAAATGATGAATCCAGGTGGAATGACATGCTGATGGGCCCCCTTCATTAGGGGGAATGATGTTGTCAAGTTTGGATACTGGCCAGAAAAATACCTTGGAATGGGAAGGAGTTTGGGTAGTGTTATTTGTGGTATTTTTCCCACTGTTATTGTTTAAGACCGTAGTTTATGGCAAAGTAGAAGGAAACTGTGTCCCATAGTAAACAGATTCCTGCGCACCATACCTGCTATGACTAACCCTAATTAAAGATTGTATAATCCAGCTCCAATTTTTACAGGTAAGGAAGATAAGGTGCATAGGAGTAATTTGCTGGAGCTACCTGGCTAATCAGTGACTGAGCAGGAGGTCCAATGGAGAAGTCTTTGGGATTTAGAATTTAGAATTTTTGTGCAAATGAAGCCAATTGTTTAACTTGATTGAGCTTTATTTTTCTTATTTATAAGTGACACATCAAAAACTCCTACTGAGGACTAATTGACAGAGATTACATGAAGGGTTTTATGAAAGTATAATAATATGTGTAACTATTGCTTGTACAAGGAATTATTCTGTTTTTATCTACTTCACTATTCTAGTTCTCATTCTAAGTCTAGTTCAATATAAGAATAAAGGAGGCTTTGACAGTCCTCTCTAGAATGCACTAGAGGAAATGGAATTCGAATCTATCACTTGCCACCTGTACAGCTTAAAGTATATTCTAACCTGTAAGCCTCTGTCTTCACAAAAGTGTATGCTTTGGCTAGCTACTCACATTTAAACACCTTTTAATATTCTCCATATATGCTGTACCCTGTTTTCTTTTTAGTTTTAAATTTTGTTTTAGGTGTGTAGTCCTCCTTCCTGGGGATGAAACAATCAGTATATTGGATATTGGTGAATTTATTTGGTCTATTAATTAATATAGGAAAAATCAAAGTTGAGGCATAAACACTTCACTCTTGACTGTAGAGATTTGTCAAAATCTTGCACTTGGGGAAGAGATGCTGTGAGCCCCTTCTTTCCTGTGGGTATGTTTGAAGTGATGGGAGAAAGACCTAACTTGGACATAAGTTCAGGAAAGGGGCCAATGGATCCCAGATGGAATAGCCAGGCCCCTAGACTCTCTGCTGCATATCAGTCTCAGTTGGAGAACTGGGGGTACAGCCAAGCACTTAGGAACTGGGCATCCTGTCTCCATAGCCTCATGTAATAGAGGGTTTGGTAGTTGATATACACACTCACTGATTTTGCCCATGTAGGATGAACACATGTCCAAAGCATATTAGAAATGAAAACAACAGTATTTTGCCCAATCCCTTAGGAAAAAAGAATCCTAATACACTGTAGCCCTAGATCTCAGTGGCTTGAAATCTGCGTCATAACTGGAGACTGAACAATTCTCTATGCACCACTTTAGACTCTCTCTTGAAAGCTTATGGTAGAGACATTAATGTAAAAGGAACATTCTTGATTTCTGGGAGTCTGAGCCCATTATTTCCAGTAGCCAGTATCAGTGTTGATCAGTGGCTAGAAGGAAATCTGGAACCTCTGCCCACCCCCAAAAGCTATCAGCAATGCACAGTCGCCTCTCATCACATTGGGCTAACTTATACAAACTGATCTTCTTTTTGCCTGCGTTGGTCCCCTCCTCTTCTATTAGTGTGGGTTAACCAATGCCAGGTAAGCGAGGTCTCATCTATGCAATATTGGAAGAGGGAATCTTTGAGTTTAAAGGGAATGACTTCCTCTGAGGGCTCCTAGCGATATTTTTCAGTGGTCCCTATCTCGTGACCCAGCTAAGATCATGATTTCCATACATTTGTTCAACCATTGCTGTTTATGAACTAGGCTTCATCTTTTTATATTCCATCCTGGTATTCCTAGCAAACAGATATCCCAGTTGTTTATGCAATACTTCTAACTGAATTGACTTGGCCTGGTGCTGGCTGAGCATAACCAGGTCTATGAACAGCTCTGACGGTGGGGAGAGTCAGGTGACTGCCTGTGTCTGCATGAAAGAGCTTGATGGAAATGCTGAAACTGGGGCCTCACTCATGGAAATTCTGATTGAAAGATCTGGGATTAGGCTACGGCATTTGGTTTTAGACTAGAACAGCAGATGATGCTGATATGGGGACCATAGACCCTGGTTGAAGATATTGTTTTGAGTGGAATATTCCATCCCTTCTGCTTTAAATGCTAGGATGAGTCTTCCAGTCCACCAGTCTCTCACTCTCTGAGTTCTCCCAGAGCTTGCAGGGTCTGAGCACTTAAATACAGACTATAAGTTTGGCTCTGGTCCATATCTACTCTCTTCACCTGGCCCTGGGGCACTATGTTGGACATTCTTTGCCCAACTCAGAGTGAGACAAAAACCGTGCTCACCCTAATATGTCTCAAGGATCCTCTCTAGTTGCTCTCCAGTTTGAGAAGGGAATGGATATCTATATGTTTGGTGTTACATTTGAGAAGTTAGAGTAGCTTTTGGGGGTAGCAGGGACTAAATCCTGGAAAAGCAGACAGACCTTGTCATAGTTATCAGAAGTAGAGGTAAATAGCCAGTTATAAGAATCCTCCAGGATTCCAGTGAATGTGTCAGTTCTGGAATTAAAAACAAAAAAACAAATAAAACAAAAATACAAGTATTTCGTAGCTCCAGTGGCATCTAAGACCATAGACCAAAAGGTTTCAGGATTTCTGGTCAGTATATAAGTTACATTCATAACAGGATCTGTTTTGCATTACTCTAGCAGGGCAAGAATGCATTCTTCCCTTTTGAGCTCTTAAATGGCCTCTGACCAGATTCTTCTGGTCAAGGGTCTGACTGACTAGGGTCATAAGGATAGTTAGTTCTGGAGAGACTCTGGTTTTCCCCAACATGCTTGTTTTGGTGGGCTGGACACACACAGCATGGAAGTTTTTATCATATCCATAGAAACAAGGGACCCTGCTAGTGAACCATAAGGTTGTCATAGAGAAGCTCAAGTGGGCATATTTAAAACAGAGGCAGCTTTCCTTCATGTTCCTGCAACCCTTCCCTGACTCCATTGCCTGGCCAGTCATAAGGGCTCACCCTGGTGAGTCTCCATCTTCCACAGAGACTAAATGTCCTCTGCATCCTCTCCAGGCATCCAAATTTCCACTAAGATTTCCTTGGATTCATTCTAGTAAGTGAATTTGAGATTAGGTGCTAATATCAAGACATTGCCATATGTCTACTCTTCTAGCGTATGTTGATTGTGCCACTCTGAATGTATGTGACCTATATTCCTCCTTCCTGGAGAGCAGACACCTGAAAAGACCTCAGCTCCTCATTATTTTAAAAAACCATCGCTAGAATCTGAGTTCGCCAGACTTTAAGGGGAGTTTGGTTCACACGAACAAAAGGACGTGTCCTTTTGGATTTATGCTGCTGCTCATTTGTTTACTAGGCTGTGTCTCTGCTTTTTAATTCTGAAGAATGCTTAGATTAAAATTTTTAAGAATCATAATCAAAACAAAATGGCAGTGCAAATGACAAAATTTCCTTTTTTTAATAGGTCTGAATAGTATTCTATTATGTGTATATGTATACATATATATATATATATATATATCTCACATTTTCCTTATGCATTCGTCTGTTGATGGACACTTAGGTTGCTTCTGTATCTTGGCTATTGTATTATAAATAATGCTGCCATGAACATGGGAGAGCAGATATTTCTTTGACATACTGATTTCAATTCCCTCGGATATATGCGATTTGGGACAACATGGATAAACCTGGAGGATGTTATACTAAGTGAAATAGGCCAGGCATAGAAAGACAAATACTGCGTGATTTCAAATGTATGTGGAATCTGAAAAAATTAAACTCATAGAGGTAGAGAATAGAACGTTGGTTACTAGAGGCTGGGAGTGAGGGATTGGATGGAGAGAGGAGAGATGTTGGTAAAAGTGTACAAAGTTTCAGTTAGGAGAAATTAGTATCACCGATCTGTTGCACAGCATGATGATTATAGCTTAATAACGTATTGTATATTTCAAAATGCTAGGAGAGTGGATTTTAAATGTTCGCACCACAAAGAAGTATGTGGGTTAATTAATATGTTAATTAGTTTATTTAATCATTCCACAATATATACATCTACCATAACATCACATTGTACCCCATAAATACATACAATTATTATCAATTAAAGATAAAATAAAACTTTTTAAAATGACAATGCATGCTTATGCTTTTGCGAAAGTTGCTCATTTATAATTTTTTTTCCTCAAGATAACATATTCTAGGAATGTATTGGCTGAAATTGTCAGAGTGAGGGAGTTGAGTCTAGAATTAAGTGGATATATTCAAGAGTAGAACCTGAAGCCCGTATGGGTTGACTGGAGAGCAGAACACAGCTGCAGGCAGAATCCAGGTCCAGGAACAAAGTGGCAAAAGTCAATTAAGGTAGGCTAGGTAAACTCTATACCAGAGATAAGTAAAACAGTAGGTGTCAGATAATCAAAGCCAAACTGGAAATAACCAACCCAAGTGGAAAATAATTCAAAAGCAGAAAATCAAGTGGGTTGAAGTCAAGGGGAATATAAAGAACATCTATGTACACATATGGCTGAAAAATTCCATGTGGATTGGTGTCATTTCAGTCAAGTCCTTTATTCCTCAAACTTGAGTGTGCAAACTTTTGATTCTAGGCTATAGTAATAACATGGTGAGTTACATGCAAGTAATAAGGATATATTAACTGGAAAGCAACAGAATCCTCTGGCACCTTTTTAGTCCCTTTCTATAGATAAAATAGTTTACTTACTTCCAGAGGTGGAAACATTATGCACACACTAGCATGTATAACTCTGCATATATTATCATTACAAAACATTTTATTGAAAAGTGAACAATGCAAGTTGTTTTCATCTTTATATTTTTCACTCACAATTGATTGGGTGTAACTTTCCATATAAGCACAGACATAGCCATCTCGTTCTTCTTTATTACTGACTGGTATTCCATGGTAGCAACATACTAGAATTTATGGTACTAGCCCCTAGAGTAGACACTTTGTTTCTGGTTCTTTGAAATTAAAAGTATGTTGCGATAAACATCTTTGCAAATATGACTTCTCAAACTTCAGCAAGAATTTTCATAAGGCAGCTTAATTTCTGGGCCAAAGAGTACATGAAACTTTATTTAAGAAACTGTTGACAAGTTGCCCTTAAAAAAGAAACTGCGCCAATTTACATTCTCACCTGTACTGTGTGAGGGTGCCCACTGCCTCCATATCACAGCCTATAAAAGGCCACATTCATTGAAATGAGTCTTGATTATGTCTCTATAGCATTTTACTATTAAAATCATTGATTGTGTTAATTTTATGCATACCCTTCAGAATTTCGTTAGCTTCAATCATCTTTCCTCATAGGTTTCTGCTTCCTAGAAGTCAATGGCAAAATGTTCATAGCTGCCCATAAAAAATTGTAAAAAGCAGTGTATCTAATACCATTTGAGTTCTAAACCCTGGTGGAGAGGGAAAGATTCTAGTCAGAGAGCTCTAAGGGAAATCGCTCTGTATCAGAGAATTTAACTGTGAGTCATTGTGGAATGTGGAAAAGATGAAATATAAGCCATAATATGTCTATGAAGTGCAGGCAAGCAGTCCAAACCAACAAAAATTCAATCTAAATTGGTCACTAAATTGCTAAATTGGTCAGCAGTTATGATTCTTACGTTCTCAACAATATAGAGTCTATATAATGATCTCATCAACTCTAAGTCCCAGCTTAGCTTATCAGCCTTATTATTATCATTACTCTTTTTTTTACAATTATCTGAATGTCATTAGTACAATTTCATGAGGCATTGTCCAGGTCTGTTATAGAGCATAATTGTTTCAAAATATTTTGAAAACTACTGAGAAGTCATATGATCCTAATTTCCTGTTGCATGTCAGAGTAAAGTTGGCATCTGAGATATGTTTATGCTATTGATCCACTGTCCTAAATTTTTTTGTTTCATTTTTTTCTAATTTATGTTATATTGCTCTATGGTCTACATTCTTGTATGCAAACCAAAATCTTTTCAGAAAGGCATCACACACACACACACACACACACACACACATATCTGGTAAAGAGTGGAACATTTCACAATTCTATTTGGCAAAGCTAATTTAATATTTGTTTTCTCTTCCCTAGGAACAACTTCAATTTCCCAAAAAGCATAACAATTGATTACTTAGATGCTGTAGTTTGAATTCCCTAAGATTGGAATAAATAGGATTGAAGAGATTGCAATTGCCCTGGGCAGTTATCAGGCGTCTCCTGCAAGTGGAGAATTTGTCTCTGTAGCCTGACTGCATTACTGGCAGGCTCTACTCTGGGAATCAAACTGAGGGACAGGGTAACAATTGGGAGTGGGAGAAGGAACGAGGAAAAACATTGACTTCTGGCATTCCCTTTCTTTCCTGCCCTTCATTATCTATCTCTAAGAAGATGCAGCTGTGGTTGCTGATACAAGATGCTGTTGACGTAGCCTCCTCTCTGGGAACTGAGCTACACTGAGTCCTAGCATTGGCTCACTGAGTGGGTAGCCATGTAATTCATCATCCAACTCAGGATGCTTCTGAAAAGCAAAGAAGATGTCATTAATAGTTAATCTTCAACAACAGGCATAAACCCAAACTGTCCCCAGTAACCTGGGACTTCTGGTTACACTACTTAAAGATGAGATTGAATAGGTCAGACAGGGGAGGAGAGAGTGGAAGGAAAATGTTAGAGTTTTTACCCTGGAGGCAAGTGGAAGCCGCAGGATAAGGTGAATGTCTCAGGTGTTTTACTCTGATTTTAAACTTTAGAGCTATTTTGCACCAGGACTTCTGTTGCCTGAATGCCAAATGGTAAGGTCATTGCCAAATAGGACCTTGCAGAGCTGAGGGAAAGCAGGTGCCCAAAGAGGTGAAAAGAATATGGATTTTCTAGAGAAGGGAGGTTATTAAACAGATGTTTGCTTCAGCAACTCCAGTATATGCTTCATCTCTCATGTTTGGAATATCGAATGAGAAAAAAACAAAATGTAATGATGTGTCTGCTTGCTTTATAAAGGTGGTTGGGTGTGGCTTGGCTAGCAGCCAGAGGGATCTTTCTGCCTGGCAGGCTGCATTAGATTTATCTCAAGGGGACCGTAACACAAGATGTTCTGAAAAAGACTGTCTGCCTTGGGCTGCTGGCTCCTAGATTTTTAATATTAGCCTCAGGAGATTTCTAATGTGTAGTCCAGAGCTGGTAAGATTCAAATCAGCTATACTGAGAGGATTTTCTTTCTTTGCAGCTCTCAGTGCCAGTGTGTTGAACAGAGGTCACCATACTCTCACCTTCTTGTCCTCCTAGAGGCTCCAGGATTTGTGCACTGCAGATCTGGACTGTCACATCTAGTTGGTCTTTCAGGGGCTGGTACATTGTTGAAGGTTTTGTGTCCATCTCAAGCTAACACAGAGCCAGAGTAGGTGCTAGAGGTTTCTGATTGGCCTATTTGACAAGTGGGTCAGAACTCTTCTGTCTGGTCACAGATTTAGAGTGTGGTTTGTGGATCTATGGGCTTAGTCCCACTGCTGAGAAGCTGGGCAACAGTGAAGGCTCAAGAAAATCCAACAGTCTAAACACAGATTAAGAGGATGCTCAGGGAGGTCAGCTAGTTCAGAGAAGACCCCAAGAGCTCTAGGGATAGTTCCAACTCTTGAATATTTTCAACAGAAATTGAGATCAGGTCTTGCTCTTCTGGGGAAACAGTTATATCAAGGACCTCGGGATGGAGTGCAAATTAGTTTGGTAGCATGATAAAGCCTCCTTTGCATTCCTTTAGAGAACAGCAAAGGATACTTTTATTTGTTGAGCCCTAATGTGGCCATTGGCCAGAAATTTTTGATCAACGATCTGACAGACTGGGTCTACCAGAAATAGAATTCTAGGACAGTCCTGGCTCTTTTATAATTTGCTCATTTTGGTGGGATAACAAGGGATAATTCAGAAATTCTAGAGGCTGATTTCATAAAGCAGTGGAATTTTT
The DNA here is from genome assembly GCA_004363605.1 of Indri indri. Lineage (NCBI taxonomy): Eukaryota > Metazoa > Chordata > Mammalia > Primates > Indriidae > Indri > Indri indri. Next base: position 18,187 of record RJWJ010031380.1, read on the forward strand.
AGAACATCTGGAGAAATTGGGGACATCAAGTGGTTTATTTTTATTATTATTATTATTATTATTATTATTATTATTATTTGAGACAGAGTCTCACTCTGTTGCCCTGGCTAGAATGAGTGCTGTGGCATTAGTCTAGCTCACAGCAACCTCAAACTCCTGGGCTCAAGCGATCTTATTGCCTCAGCCTCCCGAGTAGCTGGGACTACAGGCATGTGCCACCATGCCCAGCTAATTTTTTCTATATATTTTTAGTTGTCCAGATAATTTCTTTCTATATATTTTTTAGTAGAGATGGGGTCTCACTCTTGCTCAGGCTGGTCTCAAACTCATGAGCTCAAACAATCTGCCTGCCTCGGCCTCCCAGAGTGCTAGGATTACAGGCGTGAGCCACTGCTCGCCGCCTTGAGTGGTTTATTACAGAATGTTGGGTTAGATCACTTTCCCAGAGTCACTGGGAGGGAATCATAACAAAGGCCTTTGTTGTCTTGGAAGATTCAAGCAGGAACATTTAAGGCAGAACCAGGTTTACTTTGTATTCCTGGAAACCTCCTTTTCTGTTGTCTTTATCGCTGTCATAGTGCTGTGTCTTAGTGAGGCAAGAGACCTTCAAGAAGATTTTATCTCCACTGATTTGCATCCCTTCCTGGTGTTTCAACTACCACCAAGCTCTCCTGATGCTCACTGCGAGTAGTAAATTTGCAATCAGATGCAGATAGGGGGATTTGGTTTGGTTATTTGGCACTGTTTGTGGATTTCTAATCCTATTGTATCTGTTGACTTTGTCATTCCTCAAGAACAGAGACATTAATTATTCTGAGTATTGGACAATTTGATGTACAATCTGTATAATACAGATCCACCAGTGCTTAAAATTATTTTAATTTCAGTCTCTGTTCCTCTTGAAACTTTAATTATTTTCAGAGATGAACAAGGCAAGACTTGGTTCTTATTCGTTTACAAGTCTGTATCCCATTGTCCTTAAATTTAGTGAATATATTTTATTAATATTTCTAGCGCTGCTGCCTGGTGCCACACTTGTCACTTAATAAGTATATGTTCCACAAA
>RJWJ010031381.1:0-19250 GCA_004363605.1 Indri indri
GCTTCAGCAACCAACACCTTGTTAACTTTCACACCTTCTTTTGGAGTTTGTTTGGTTGCTAGATTATATCCAATCATCTGTTTAGCCAGCTGTCCCACAACATTAGGATCTTTTGTTAAACGAACTCCTCCTTTCAAACCGCTATTGAAGACACCTTTTCCTCTTCCTCCAGCTAAGATCTGGGCTTTTAAAACAATTTCTTTTGCATTAGTCTCTTAGCAGCCTCAAGAGCTTCATTTGCAGTGTCTGCTACAAAGAATCTTTGAACTCTCACTCCATTGTCAGACATCAGTTTCTTGCTCTGGTATTCCTGCAGGTTCAGCCATCTTCTGGGGGTTAATTGAACTGCCTGGGACCAGCTGTCAGGAACGTGGGCCTGAGTAACAGGTCTCGCAGAAGTTTCCCAGCATGCTAAGGCCAGGGGGACTCCATCTTAACCAGGAAACTGGCGCTGGGAGTCGGAGGGAGCCGACAGGGGGCGGAGGAGGAGGGACCTCCTGCGGTCTTTATCCCCATGAAAGTGAAGGCTCGAGGTATCCCAAGTGTATTAAAGAAGTGGCAGCTTTGAAATTCGTTTTCTTCCAAGGGTTCCCGCTTGCATTTGCTTTGGGGATATACGGATTCCCTACTTTCATGTTAGCTCAGTGATTCATTTAGAAGTAGCTCTAAAAAAATTTCCCAACTCTGCTTGTCTTGAGGTCTAACCTGCCATATTTCCGGAAATGGAAGTTATTCTATTGTGTCTTTATTTAATGCTTCTGCTTTAATTATGCTTCCTCTTTATCAAGCATATAAATTATATGTACATTCAGTCTCCACCCTCTGCCTCATTATCAACTGCTTTTTAAATTTTTCATTGTTTTTATTTTCCCCACTGTTTTATTAGAGCATGGTTTAGGCTTGTCCCATTACTCCTATCGTAATTCTTGGCAATTTTAATATCCACATAGAAGATCCTTGTAGTTCTCTGGATTCTCAGTTCCTTACTCTCTTCTCTTCTTTTCCTCTATCTCAGCCATTCATTCCCATGTTTGTATCTCAGACTTTGTCATTACCAATAACTGAAATTACTCCAGCATCTCAATTTCAACATTCCACTCTGATCATGACTTCCCATCTTTCTAGCTTATTCCTTCTGGTATTCCAATTCTAATACTTCTTCCGTTACTCTGGGATCCACATGCCATTGGTCATATGACCTTTTGACTATCTCTCATACCCAACCTCCCACCCCAGAGTCGTCACTCATTGTATGCATTTTAAAGTCATTACAACAAGGGAAAGATGGTTTTCCATTTAACTCTCCCTAAACTTTAATTTGACTGAATGAATTGCATGTGGTTGTAGGAATTATAATTAGTGGGATGACTAGGTTTACATTTGATTATCACTAGAATGTGTGTTCACTTAATAATGAATAACTGAGCCTTCCTAATTCTGTGCTATAGTTATAAAAAGAAACCAGTGGTAAATGTTCTATCCATCTTAGTGCATGCTGATAATACAAATATACCAAACACAGTTAGAATGATGGATTCCTAGGCTGGGCACAATATTTCATACCTGTAATCCCAGCACTTTGGGAGGCCAAGGCAGGAGGATCGCTTGAGCCCAGGAGTGCAGGACCAGCCTAGGCAACAGAGCAAGACCCTGTCTCTACCAAAAAAGTTAAAAAAATTAGCCAGGCATGGTGGCATGCACCTGTAATCCCAGCTACTCTACTTGGGAGGCTAAGATAAGAGCATGAGCCCGGGAGTTCGAGGCTGCCGTGAGTTATGATGAGGTCACTGCACTCCAGCCTGGGTGACAAAGCAAGACCTCTTCTTCTCTTAAAAAAAAAAAAAAAAAGAAGGATGAATTCCTAACTTTTCCACCTCAGGTGCTAAGGACACATAAATGTAACTCGAGATATTGGAGCCACCACAGAACTTTCTCCTTTTACTCAGGGAAAATGAGTTTCCACATACTTGTCACCTCTCCATCTATAGCACATCTTTAATGTTTCCCATTTTATGTTCCCTTCAGCTGAGTATGGAAATGGTTAGTTATTTAAATGGTTCCAAAGCTACCATTAAGTGAAAATATTTAAACGTAGAACAGATGTTCAAATACTGGGGCAGTAAAGATATCATTTAGGGCAACTGAAAAGCAGATAAAAAGGTAGACAAGCTCAACTCCTGATGGTGAGCACCTGCCACCAAAGCAACTGCAGTGAGAAGAAGGAAAGGTTACAGCATCAAAGGTGTGGGAGGATCTGCCATTTTGTGAGGGGACCAGACATTCATCCAGAGAAAAGACCATGCGCCTCTGTTTCTGGTTGCCCTGTGATGTTTGCTGATGGGACAGGAGGAATCCCCACAGCAGAGCTTTCCCAAATTGTCCCTCCGAGGTTGTAGCAGAGATCCAGTGGGTGGAGAAACAAGATTTTAGCCTTCCACCCCCATCTCCAGTGCTTCACCTCAGCAGTTCTACAGATTTCATTCAAAACAATAAATATTTTGTCATATGAAACTTTACAAAATTATTGTAATTATCTTGAAAAATCGATATAATAATATAGCTATGAAAGTTCTAATTTTTATACAGAAAGAACAACAGGAAGGGGGATTTGCAACAAGTGTAGTAAATTCTAAACCTATAGTAAATAAAACAGCATGTACTGGCTTAGAAGTAGACAGCTAGATCAACTGAATGAGGAGTGCACAAACATATTAAATACATAGGAATTTATTATATGATAAGGTGTTATTTAAAATAAAATGTAAAATGATAGATTATTTAATATATGATATAGGAGCCCTATTGCATAAATGCCAGAGGAGTTAATAATGTAAGTATAAAAAGTCAAATCCTATAAATACTTGAATAAAATACAGGCAAATATTTTTTAAACTTGAGGTAGAAAGGATTAGAAAGCTGATGAGGACACTAAACCCAGAAACCATAAAAAAAAGAAAAAACACCTCTTAATAATTTCAACTATGTAAGAGGTAAAGATAAGACATATGACAAAACTCTAAGATTGAAAGACAACATGCAAGAAACATATTTGGAATATATAGGCCAACAGAGGTTTGATACTCTTAACATATCAAGTACTACTAGTACTAAAAAATAAAAATCCAAACAGAAATACATACTTTCAGACATTAACTGCACTTTACTAAAGAAATTTAAATGGCCAATAAATCTATGGAAAAGAGTTAAACTTCATTAGTGATCAAAGGCATATGAATTTTAAAAAATTTGGTTGATAGTGCATAGTTTTGTTAAACATGTATGATAAACAGTACTTTGATATACTCTGGGTGGCTTTACAATTTGGGCGCAACTTCTGTCGGGGAGCAATTAGTCAATATGTATCAAAAGTTAAAGTGTACATACCTTTTGACTCAGAAATTCTATTTCCAGAAGCTTATTCTAAGGAAATAATTGGACGCATTTGAAAAAGAAATAGTAAAGATGTTCCTTGCAGACCTATTTATAAAAAGGAGAAATTCAAAACAACCCGTGTGCCACACATGGGTTATTACCTAGCGTGTTAGTCAGGATAAGCTAGACTATTGCCGCAACAAACAACTTCTGAAATCATGAAGTTTTTCCACGTAAAAGTTTTTTTTTTCCCTTGCTCAGACAAGGTCCATTCGGAGTCTGGTAACCTCCTCAGGGCAGCACCTTTTCCAGGCTATTTCTATCCCATAGCTCCAGCATTTCTCCGTAGTGCCACTGTGGCAGGGCAGGGCTATGTAACGGCTTGTCACTGCCTCTGCCTATGTAAGTGGCTTGCATCATTTCCACTTAGAGCTGATCAGCCAGAGCTGGCCATATGAACCTGCCTAACTCAAGGGAGCTGGCGTGGGGATCTTCCTGTGTTCCCAGGAAGAGAGCAACATGTGGGTAAGCTCTAGCAATCTCTGCCATGTGTGGCCATTAAAAGTGCTGTAGGTCTTTATTTATTAACACAAAAAGATGTCTACAATACATTAGGTAGGGAGCAAAAACATGCTTTTGATAATTCATTTGTTTAGGGGGTGAGGGTAAAAGTCAGCACAGGCAGGAAAAATATGCAAATATATATCTCTACACACAAATTGAAAAAATATGGAAGGATTTATATACTACAAGTTAATAGTAATTGTTTTTGAGTGATGGGATTATGGATACCTGAGTCTGTTTCAAACTCAAATTTAGATGATAGCATGTATCTCCATAAAACATAGCAACTAACACCATGATCACATTAAAATTTATACTTCACATGAACTATTCTGGCTCATTTAATCCTCTCAATAACTCTGACATAAAGATCTTATTATCTCCATTTAACGTGTGAGAATCTAACTCAGAATTTAAGTGGCTTACCCAATACTAGTCAGTAAGTAGGGTTGCAAGGGTTTACCAGTTCCAAATACCATGCTCCTTTTTAATTTTTTAATAAATGTGATAATTTATTGGATCCTGATGAAATCTTTTTCATTCTAGCAGACTAAGGCTTCCAGAATTCTGGCCATGCAGATCATGGTCTGGGTCTGAGATTACTCGCATGTATTTTTTAAATAAAATAAACACATGTGGGGTTTAGGAAGACCTTCTTGCCACTTCTCCCTTCGTATTTACTCCCTGCCTCATGAACCTCCTTCCTCCTTGATTTCTTTCTGTCTTTGCAGATAGCGCTTCAAGAAGCAATGAGGCCCTGCTCTGCATTCTCTTAACTTTACTGCTGGTTCTCTGCCATGTGCCTGCACCCATTCCGTTTGTTCTACTTTCTGTTCATGGAAGGGTACCACTTTGTTCATCTAAGAAGTCTTCCCAGATTCAACTCATCCCAGGCTGACCTTTTGATGATTTTGGATTCGCTCAGAATCTTTGCATGCAGTAATCCTGCTTTACCGCATCCGTGCTGGTATTCCCACATGGGCAACACCCATTGGTTTCCAACTAAGCTTCTGGAAGGCAAATACTATTCTTCGCTCTTCGCTTCTTTGATATTTCATAGTATGGCAACCATCGACATGCATCACCTGATCTCCTTCATGAGAAATGGCTGTAGAAAGCATAGCTAATTGGCAGCCCCAGCCGCCACCCCTCTGGAGGTACTGCCACACTCGTGGTGAGGCCACGCTTCCCCAGGCTGCTCCTGGCTAATGACTGAACATGACAGAGTGTTGGTGCTGGACCATTCCTGTGGGATGTGGGTCTCCTGTAAGAAGAAACTTCAATCTGTGTATTTGTTTCCTGTGGCTGCCATAACAAATTACTGCAATCTGGGTGGCTTAAAACAACAGAAATACATTCTGTCACAGCTTTGGGGCCAGAAATCTAAAATCAAGGTGTTGGCAGGGTTGGTTCCTTCCAGAGGCTCTGAGGGAGAATCCATTTCATACTTCTGGTCTAGTTTCTGGTGGTGGCCAGCAATCCTTGTTGATCCTTAGCTTATAATGTAATATCTGCCTCTGCCTTTATATGACCTTCTTTGTGTGTCTGTGTCTTCATATAAGAACACTTGTCATTTGATTTAGGGTCCACTGGGCTAATCCAGAATTACCACATCTTGCAATCCTTAATTATATGTGTAAACACCCCTTTTCCAAATAAGGTCACATTCACAGGTCTCAGATGAACATACCTTTGTGGTGAGAGGGGCACCATTCAACCCACTGTGCTCAGGGATTTCTTTTTTTAATTCAATAGATTTAGGGGGTACAAGTGGAGTTTTGTTAACATGGATATATTGTCTAGTGGTGAAGTCTGGGTTTCTAATGTGTCCAACACCTGAACAGTGTACCTTATACCCATTATGTAAATTTTAAGCCCTCACCCCCCTTTCACCTTCCTACCTTTGGAGTCTCCAGTGACCATTATTCCACTCTGTACAACCATGCACTCCCACGGCTTAGCTCCTGCTTATAAGTGAGAACGTGCGGTATTGGATTTTCCATTTCTGAGTTACTTCACTTAGGATAATAGCCTCCAGTTCCATCCAAGTTACTGCAAAAGACAGGATTTCATTCTTTTTATGGCTGAATAATATTCCGGGGTGTGCGCATATGTCTGTGTGTGTGTGTGTGTGTGTGTATATGTGCGTGAGTGTGTATATATCTATCTATATGTATATATTTTCATTCCATGGTGTGTGTTTTATCTACTCATTGGTTGATGGACACATATCGATTCCATATCTTTGCTATTATGAATTGTGCTGCAATAAACATATCAGTGCAGGTGTCCTTTTGATACAATGACTTCTTTTCCTTTAGGTAGATAACCAGTAGTGAGATTGCTGAATCAAATGGCAGGTCTAATTTTAGTTCTCTAAGGAATCTCCATACTGTTTTCCATAGAGGTTGTATGAACGTACATTCCCACCAACAGTATATAAGTGTTCCCTTTTTACTGCATCCACACCAACATCTGTTGTTTTTTGACTTTTTAGTAATGGCCATTCTGACGAGAGTAATGTGGTATCTCATTGTGGTTTTAAATTGCATTCTTTGATGATTAGTGATGTTGAGCATTTTTTCATATGTCTGTTGGCCATTTGAGTATTTTCTTTTGAAAAATGTCTGTTCATGTCATTTGCCCACTTTCTAATGAGGTTTTTGTTTTTTTGTTGCTGAGTCATTTGAGTTCCTTATAGATTCTAGATATTAGTTTTCTGTTGATGTATAATTTGCAAATAATTTCTTCCATTCTGTCAAATGTCTGTTTACTCTGTTATTTCTTTTCATATGTAGAAGCTTTTTAGTTTAATAAAGTCTCATTTGTTTATTTCTGTTTTTGTTGCATTTGATTTTGGGGTCTTAGTCATAAATTCCTTGCCTAGACTAATGTCCAGAAGAGTTTTTCCTAGGTTTTCTTCTAGAATTCTAATTTTTATGCTTTCAGGTCTTACATTAAGTCTTTAATCCATCTTGAGTTAATTTTTGCATATGGTGAGAGACAGGTATACAGTTTTCTTCTTCTGCATACGGCTGTCCAATTTCCCCAGCACCACTTATTAAGTAGGGTGTCTTTTCCCTGTGTTGTCTGCTTTGTCAAAGATCACCTGGTTGTAGGTATATGGCTTTTTTTCTGGGTTCTCTATTCTGTTCCATTGATTTATGTGTCTGTTTTTATACCAGTATCATGCTGTTTTGGTTACTATAGCCCTGCCCAACATGCTGAGGGACTTTTGACAAACTTGGCCAAAACTCTCTCAGAAACACACTGTGGTCAGAATCCTTCCTATCTAACCCTTCTTCCCTCCCTCCTTTCACAAGTGGCAGACCTACAACGTTCCGAAGGCTGTCCCTGTCTACTCCTACTCTCTTTCATTTCACTCTTCACAGGCATTTCTCCCAATAAATCCCATGTATGTCTATCCCATCTTGGAAAGTGCGTCTCAGAGGACCTGAACTGATACACACAGTAATTGATGAATGCTTAGTCCCTGTTTCTGAATGAACATTAGTGTAAGAGTTTCTTCTTTCTATTACATTTCAGTGCAGGAATAAATTGGAGTTTATATACAATGTCCTAATTTTTCTGCATCATCATTTGTCCTTTTTGATAGCATAGGCCAGTCATTCTTAACATTTTTTCTACCTTTTTTTGTGTCAACCTCCCCAGACTGCTGTACAAAATCACAAAAAGCAAGTTATGGCCAGTCCAGCCTGATAGCTTAAACCCCATCCTTTTCTCTCTCACTCAAGAAAGTGCAACATCGTAAAATGACTTGGATAATCTGAAACTACTCTAATTTATTTTAAAAAGTAATTCGTAAACTTTGGACTGTCTTCTTATTCAATATGTACAACTTCATTCAACACACTTAATATTGATTCCGACATACCAGTATGTTGCAACATCACAGTTAAGAATATTGCTATTAATACAAGAAAACACGGCACACAAGAGTGTCCAACAGATGAGTGCAAAGAATAAAATCATGCTTTACAAATGGAATCATAAGCCATTTTGCAATCAAAGTAATAAATGCAGTTCAGAAAATATTAATGCACTTCAGTTGGTAATTGCATTTGCCATTATCAAGTGCTCAATAATATAGTACTTAGCTATTCTAAAGTCACTCAGGTATGTTAAACAATTAAACATGAGTCTGGGGAATAGCTTTGTTTAGCCTTTTTCAATTATAGAATCATGTATCATGTGCAATGTTTTCTTTGTCAAGCCTATGAGAAAATAGGATTTAAAAGCAGAGCTTTAGAATATACAAAATAATCATTGTATTACAATAGTTGTAATAGAACCACTGTTGTATTAAATGACTTTTCCCCCACTATTTACCAAACTTTCTATACTATCTTGCTGGACTTATTTTAAGGAATAAGTTAAAATATTTAAATCCTAGATGTTTTTCATTAGTAATTTAATTTTGAATTCAAGACAGTCCAGCGTTGAACAATCCTGTGTTCTTTAAATAATGACCACTAACCACCATGACAATAGCTTTATGGCAAAATGTGAAACTCAGATCATTTACAGATTAAGTTATTAAGTAATATCATTTAGTTACATAGCCAAAATTCTAGTGTGTGTAGGTGAAAGCATTTCCAGGGAACTAAAGCATTTTACGATGTAACAGTCTGTTCCTGATTTTATAACATCGTAATCCCACCTCACCCCATCCCATCCATCTTTTTGTTTGTTTTTAGGAAGAAGAAAGAACTAAAGGAGGACGTTTGGAAGTGGCAGTCAAAATTATATCTGGAAATACATTTAATTTAATACAATAACTCATGTGGCTTTAATGTGTGAAAGCATATCTGGCAAGGTATGACTCCAGTCCTGGAGCAGTGTACCTCCAAGACAATTCAACTGTTAGTACCTTCACAGTAACACTAGATGAGAAAACTAAGATTTCTAAGATTGGGCTTTTAAGTGAGGCATCCTCTTTTGAGGAAAAGTCTGTTCCTGCCCATATTAATCAAAACACAAAATTAAAGAACTCTTTTATGAAGTTAGTGGGATTTAAGCCACCATCCCATGGGTGAATGTGAGAGATCTGCCTCTGGGTGAGTTTCTACTAATGGCCATTCTTGGTTGGATCACAAAGGTGTCCTAAAAATTGAAATGTCTGTCAAAGGCCCCAAGTCCTCCATCTTTTGGCAGGGGCTCTCAGCAGACATGGCACTCCAGTAAACACCCAAGTACAGTGATCGAGTGTCCTAGTGTGCCTGGGACTCAGAGGTTTCCTGAGACAGGGGACTACCAGTTCTAAAGCCCGGACAGTGCTGGGCAAACTGGCAAGAGTGGTTTTTACCCTACCAAGCCTCAAGTTCCTGAACCCTGAAGGTTGCTTTTCCTGCAGTATATGTGGGACAGTATTCTCAAGGAATGTTTTGGTTTTACTGGAATGCATTACATCTTATAGCAAGACTGATAACTCTGCCATCCTCTAAACATAGGGGGAAAATTCAGAGCCACCACTCCTTCCCTAGACAGCCCAGATTTTCTTTATGACTGTCAATGTCATGTGATCTCTGAACTCCTACACTCCCTGTCTCATTGTCTGCCTTACCTGTTTGCTCCAAGCACTGAGATGCTAAGGTTCTGGGTCACCCTCATGGGATTATTGAACTTGATCTGTTGCCTCTGTTGCTGGGCACACATTTTATCTACTATGTGTAATCTGTTCATTCATTTAACTCAACAAATATTTGTCGAATGTTAAATATGTGGTAGGCACTATTCCACTTGCTGCAGTTGCTGTAATGAACAAAACAGGGAAGGTACCTGTGCTCAACTATTTTGAAGAGGGAGAAGTAGACAATAAAAATATAAAAGAACCAGGTATTTCAGTGGATCAAAAGTGCACTGAATTTAATAAGGTACAGTGATTTTTATTAGCCATCACTAATAAGGAATAGTGAGGTTCTCAGATATTACCAGCTGTGTCTTTGGGGAACACATAATAAAGTTCTAGCAGAGCTTCTCAAAATTTAATGTATGTGCAAATTGCCTGGGGTTCTTGTTAAAATACAGATTCTAATTCAGTAGATCTGGAGTGGAAGCCGTTGATCCTGTGTTTCTAACAGGCTTCTGGATGATGTTCATTCTCCTGGTCTGGGGACCATACTTTGAGTAGCAATGTTTTAAAGACATAATAAGGAATTATGCTTGGAAGGGAAAGCTCAAAGTATTGGCCCCACTTAGGGAAGTCAGGTTCAGAAAGGGCATTGCCCTAGTTCTCTTGGAAACTTTGGGTGTCAGAAGGGACTTGGGACTGAGGATAAAACACGTAGAAACTCCTGACAATATAGGATGCTCTTTCAAAGAGCAGGATAAACCAAAGCATATTATTACACCCCAACTAGCTGTGAACTTGAGGTCCATTTTTTTTGTTATTGTTCATATATTGGCATTTGCTGCATTTAGGCTTCATCTTGATTCTTAAATATCATAGCTCAATGTTTGAAAGTGAATCAAATACGACCCTTTTTCTCTGCCCACCATACTTCAACTTTGACCTAATATATAACTTGCAAATAGAATACTTATAAACAACAGGATTACAATGTACAAGTGGCTTGATCACCAGTTCTCCTAGAACATGTTTTGGAAGGGGCAAGCTGTGAGAAATAGCATTAGGGTAGCAGTGAGTAAGCAAGGTCCTGTGTGCAGGGAAGATCAGGGCGCACTGCGGCTCATCTAGGTACCATTCTATAACTCCCATCATCACAACAGTAGAACCACAACAAGCTCTGTGCAAGCCAAAGGGGAAAATGCCATTGTAAAACTGAAGACAGCTGCTTCCATAATAGAACTAATTGCACACTGCATCACAGAACTAAATTAGTAGTGAAAACAGTTATAAAAACCGACAGACAGTGAAACATGACTCACTTAGGAACTGCTGCCAGTCAGGCACATTGTCATTGGCCACTGTTCAAAAACCCACACCTGCATTTTTTGAATAGTAAACATATAAGACGTAATTACTAGGAAAACATATGTCACTTTTCAAATGTGACAACATTACATTTTTTTTTTCCTTGCGACTGTGAATGGTGTGGGACCAAACTGACCGCAATACTTATTCATTCCCTGGAGTCCTCACAGATAAACTAAAGCATAATCAAAGCTTGTGATCCCTGTTCCTACGTAAGAGACTAACTTCAGCTTAAGCAATTCGGAAGGATCTGTTTTGCTGACAGAGATTCCTAGATGTCTTCTGGACAATCAATCAAGGAAAGATCAACACTGGAGATATAAGAAACATCAATTCTACATGCATATGAATGCGTGGCTCAGTTTAAATATTCAAGCTGTAGTGAGTTGGGGTGTCTTCTCTGGCTTCCCTCTCAGCTGTACAGTAATTGTTGTCTCAATAAAGAACAGATGTTCGGAGAAGACTTCATGTGTTCCTGCGACCAAAATTCACATTTCTGTCTCCTTAGCTGCAATTTTCTTTAGAGCATTTGTAGGTTCCCACACAGAACATATATCTCCTCATGCCAGGTACAACTGCAAGGATGCTTTTCACTCACTGTGGGTAGGTGGTTACCAGTGATAGCAAACAAACTCCTTGGCTCCTAACCAACGAGGTGTAGGGTAATGACCACCAGGAAAATGTACTTTAGGCTGGAGCATGTCAGTCCATCCTTAAACAACAGCTCGCACGTTCGTTTGACGTTTCTCAATATTTAAGGTGTGTTGAACAGCACTTAATCAGCGAAGAAGCACAAGCAGAATTTCATTCTGAACCAAAGCACAGAGTAAAACCTGTTCAATGTCCTCGTGAGGATCGTGCCTGCGGAATGTTCCAGATTTAGCTAATGGAGCCCTGAAGTTGTTGATGAATTGTAAAACTATATGGTGACTAATCCTTCTTTCTCCTGCCCAATTAATTAGTCAAACCTAAACATAAATCCAGAAATACTTGTGAGAACTCTGCTGGTTTTTGTCAATGCGTTAAGACGTAGGTACTAAAAATGATCAGCGTTTCCTTCATGTCAAAGACGCAGAGGATTATATAAATATTTTTCAAAGGTTGTATTACTTCGCAAGTTCTGGAGATGCTTGTATAAGCAAAAGAAGGTATGTGACAATTGGTTTGAGAGTATGAGGAGTATGTGTTCAGTTCCAGATGAGAAACCTGTGTGTAGCATTTATAACTTATACTGTAGTTGTTTACATATTTGCTTCTCCTCAAACGGTGCGTTCCTTGAAGACAGGAACAGACCACCTTATATATCTTTGAATCCCCACCATTTAGCAGTAGGTGTCCAATAAATCCTGGAAGTTGCCTCATTGGTCACCCCAAATTTCAACATGATTGACAGGCTTGACTAAGAAGCAATTCCCTCCCCAAGAAACCAGAGCACGATTCTTCTCCTGAGAGCATCAGAGAAGTCTGCAGAGCATCTGCTTATCCCACAGGCTGATTCAAAGAAGCAGGCACAAATGTGCAAGCTGATTAGATTCTCGGGCCTCATTCTTCAGGGGCCATTTCTGAAGGAGGCAAGAAGAGAACCTGTTAGGCTCTTCAATCTCTTCAGTTGATAGCATTCCTAGACCAGTTACTGGAACGTAAGCAGGACAACTTGGATCCCAGATCTCTTTTCAGCTATATCGATTGTTCAGAGTCAAAATGTTAAGCTGGAGGATTAAGAGCAGAGAATAGAAGCATCTACCCTATTGTTTGCATTTATCTGCATGGGCCAAATATGGATGCCTTTGGAATGTATATTAAATAGTGAAAGTTCAGGGCCGTATGCATGGCTCTAAAGTAACTAAGCTATATGTTTAAGAAGCCTAGATTTTTCTGGAAACATTGAAGTATAAAGTACTAAGCAGTAAATGTATTTGCCAAGCTTTGAAAATCTTTCAGAAATCATGTTATCAGCTTCTTGTTAGCAATAATATAAAACTTGGTACCAGCCAAGTGCTAACAAATAGTCTTTTATGCAAGCAGTGCACTAATTCCTCAGTCCTAAATATTTTTTTTCCTCATATGGAATGTTTTAGCAAGTTGTTGAGTTTTACTACTTCAGCTTTAGGAACTGCTACTTCCAAAGCCTCAGGAGCTCTGGGCAACTTGCAATTTCCTTCATTTAATCTTTCTCTCCGCTGCCCCCCAAAATATGAACCTCTACTACTCTTTAAATAAAATCAGTAAGAAAATTAGAAAACACTGGGCTAAATTTTTGAAATATCAGCTCAATGAAAGAACAGCACCCACACAGCTTTGCAACTCCAGAACCCGGGGGTCAGATTTTCTTCTGGACCATGAAGAAAGCCCCAAATACTATGAGCGGAAGGCCCTTGGAGGGGCGCATCAACTTCCTGACTCTCCTGGAATCCAGAGAATCCTGTGGGGTCTGAGAAGGCCTTACGAAAGAATGAGCCAATGGTAAGTTATGAAACACAGACAGAAGAGATTCTAAGAATAACATGGGGCTGAGAAATGAGCCTGACTGTGCAGTCTCATTTGACAGAGTCCCTGATTCTGTCTTCTCCATTCTATTTCTGCTGTCACTGTTCTACATAAGTTAGGAGATCCTTCTATGCCATTTCCTGACTCTAGCTTGGCCTCTGTCCTCTACAGGACCACCAAAAGCAAGTCTGACTGTGTCTCTTTCTGGTTTAAAACCCTCCATGATTCCTCATCTCCAACAGAAAACTTCCAAGCTCATGACAGGTGCATGGCTGGCCCTGCGCCATGTCCTCTGTGCTCCAGCAGGGCAGGGCTGCGGGCGACCTTACCCGACACATTCATGTGCATCTCTGCACTTCATGGCTTCTCAAGGCCATTTCCTCTCCCTGTCTGCCTGAAAAATTCTTCAGGAATCACCTCATTCCAGAAGTTGTTGCTCAGAGACACCCCCTTTTCTATCCTCCTACCACTCTTCCCTCTCCCACCTAATTAAATTAAACTCTACCTTTGCATTATTTCTCCAACCAGTAAAGGTGGAGAAATAAAGGTGGGGAAATACACCATCCACATTATTATTACTACTACTATTCCTGTTTTTATGAGTCCATCTTCTTTTTCTGGAAGGAGTGCCTTGAGGGCAGGTTTGTTTCCTGTCCTTCTCTATATACCCTCAATCTACCATGGTGGCTGGTGCAAGGCAGCCGCTCAATACACGTTTAAATAAATGATTGAAGTCCTAGAGTAACTCCGAAGCAATCAACCATCGAAGGGAGTAATCTCAAACCATTCTACAGGCCTAGAGACTTTTGTGTTAACCTCACATTAGAAACTGGAACTTACATGTTTCCTTTCATTAGTCAATGCAAACTATCTAATTCACAGTGTGTCTTTTTAATTTGGCTGCTTAGAAACACAGCTAAATTCTCTGTTCAATCATGTCAATTTTCTTTCTCCAAAGTTTTCTTGTTTAACTGAATCATCTTTAACCCTTCGTTCTGCTATCCATCCCTCAATCATCTTATTGTTTGCTTCTTGTTTTACCTTTGTGTGATTGGTCTTTATTTTATGTATTTATGTTTATTATGGCACCTTAATGATTTTTAAGGAAATCATACAGCTGAGAAAAGAATAAGGAAATCAGGTATGATTTCCAAAAATTGAATTTATTTTCAAATCCATGGAAAATATGAGTAGTAGGGCTGGGCATGGTGGCTCGTGCCTATAACCTTAGCACTCTGGGAGGCTGAGGCTGGAGGATAGTTTGAGCTCAGGAGTTCAAGACCAGCCTGAGCAAGAGTGAGACCCACCGTCTCTACTAAAAATAGAAAGAAATTAGCTGGACAACTAAAAATACATGGAAAAAATTAGCCAGGCAGGGTGGTGCATGCCTGTAGTCCCACTTATTTGGGAGCCTGAGGCAGGAGGATGGCTTGAGCCCAGGAGTTAGAGGTTGCTGTGAGCGAGGCTGATGCCACGGCACTCTAGGCCAGGCAACAGAGTGAGACTCTGTCTCTACAAAAAAAAAAAAAAATTATATTAGCTGGGTGTGGTGACCTTTGCCTGTAGCCCCAGCTATTTTTGGGAGGCTGAGGCAGGAGGATTGCTTGAGCCTGTGAGTTGGAGGTTGTAGTGAGTTGTGATGATGCCACTGCACTCCAGCCCAGGGACAGAGTGAGACCCTGTCTCACACACATACAAAAAGATACATATTTTATAGACATTTTAAACATTGGACTAAACAGTAAACATGTGAGGTCTGTCCAGAAAGTATCCAGCCATGTAATATGAAAAACACCATTCTTGTTATATTAACAATGGCTGGATACTTTCCAGACAGATCTTGTATATCTATCTATGCTGGTGCAGTGGCTCACTCCTATAATCCCAGCACTTCAGGAGGCTGAGGAGGCAGGATGGCTTAAGCACAGGAATTTGAGGCTGCAGTGAGCTATGATCCCACTACTGCACTGCAGCCTGGGTGACACAGTGAGACCCTGTCTCTCTTAAAAAAATAAGAAACAGGGGCTGGGCGTGGTGGCTCACACCTGTAATCCTAGCACTCTGGGAGGCCGAGGTGGGTGGATCGCTCAAGGTCAGGAGTTTGAGACCAGCCTGAGCAAGAGCAAGACCCCGTCTCTACTAAAAAATAGAAAGAAATGATCTGGACAACTAAAAATATGTATATAAAAAAAAATTAGCCGAGCATGGTGGCGCATGCCTGTAGTCCCAGCTGCTCGGGAGGCTGAGGCAGAAGGATCGCTTGAGCCCAGGAGTTTGAGGTTGCTGTGAGTTAGGCTAATGCCACGGCACTCACTCCTCTAGCCCGGGCAACAAAGCAAGACTCTGTCTCAAAAAAAAAAAAAAAAAGAAACAGCTATCGCCTATGTCTATGTTTACATATCTGTCAGTATGTGTTTGTGAATCTATAGTTGTCCCTCAGTATACGTGGGGGATTGGTTCCAGGAACCCCTGCAGATACCAAAATCCAAGGATGTTCAAGTCCCTTATATAAAATAATGTAGTATTTGCGTATAATCTATGCATATCCTCCCGTACAATTTAAATAATCTCTAAATTATAATACCTAATACCATGCAAATACTATGTAAATAGTTTTTATACTGTGATGTTTAAGGAATAATGACAAGAGAAAAGTCTATACATGCTCAAAATTATTTTTTTTAACATTCTCAACCTGCAGTTGGTTGAAAACCCACAAGTATGGAGGGCTGACGGTACACACAAAAAATCTGTGCTTCTCATCCTCCATCCCCCACCTCTCCACCCCATCTTAACATTGTATTATAAGCATTTTTATATCATCGTTGAAAACATAATTTTCAAAAGCTATAGAACATCTCAACATACAAATTATTTAATCATTTCCATATTCGTGCAAATTTACATCATAAGGTAATTTTGGCATTGTTTTATTTATTTGTTTTGCTATCATAACACTGGCATAAATATCTTTGCATACAGATCTTTGTCCACATGAATTGGTCTAACTTAAAGAGTATTAGAGTTTATGAAGGTCCTGATATATATTACTCATTTTTTCCCCAAAAAGTTTGTAGCAATTTAAACTTTCACAAACCAAATATGAATGTCCAGCTCCTGTCCCCTCATTAGCATTAAGTATTACCATGTGTGTTTTCTTCAATTCTGCCAATTGCAGAGGTAAAAATAATGCTATCTCATTATTTAAATTAACATATCTTTTATTGGTACCATTACACTATATCATTTTTTATTCTCCATTTGCTTGTCTTGTATTATGAATCATCAGTTCATGTCCTTTTTCCAATTTTAAAATCAAGATAACAGGGTTTGTTTATTGACTTACGAAGAGATCTTTATAGGTGAAGTTCAGCTATCCTTATCTGTCATCTCGGTTATAAATATTTGTGTAAGTTTCAAGTTTACCTTTTACTCTGGCTTACGATAGTTTTTCGTGTTCAAGAATGTTTTATTTTTACAGAGACATACTATTAATCATTTCCTTCTATATTGTTTCCATTATTTCTTTCATTAATTTTATTATTAGAATGTCATTTCACATACTGAGACCAGTTAAATATTTATATATTTTAATTTATTTGATTTAATTTTTATATTTAATTGTTTAATCCATATGAAATTTATTTTGGTGTATTATGTGAAATTAACATTTACCGTGATGTCTTTTCCCCAAATATCCAATTTTCTCAATCCTCAAATGTAGACTAAACTTATTAATTGGTAATGTTTCCTTTGTTACAAAGTTCTTAAAAATAAATATTAGATTGTTTTCAGAGTTTGAGCTTCATTCAGTTGATCTACTTATTGATTCTTTGTTCTAGTGACACTCTTTGGATTATTACAGTTTTATAATTGTTCAGAACTCTTTTTAAAATTTTTTTACATGAGTTGTAAATGTATGCTTCTTGATGGATTTTTTAATTTCTTTTTTATAAAATCCAGCTGGAATTTATCAAGATTACATTAAGCCCATGAATTCATGTGGGAGAATTTTCTTAGCATTTCATTATTCAGCAAGTATTTACTGAGCATGTACCATGAGCAAGGCCCTGATTTGCATGCTGAGGTTGCAGCCGTGAGTCCAAACAAAGTTCTTGTCCCAGGAGGCTTACTTTTGATTCATCACCCAGAGACGTTGTATGCCTCTCAACACATCATTTTTAATCATCTTTTATATATTTCAGCAATTTTTTTTTTTTTGCAATGGTGGTAATTTTATGCATATGGATCCCATCAATTCCAGTTGGAGTCAGAATTTTCAGTTAGTCTAGAATTTTATACCATCTCTATTTTAGCTTACCATTATATCTCAAGTGCCTCAATCAGTGATCTGGCATATTGTAGGAGCAAGAAAAACAACAAAGTCTTGTTGACTGGATAGATTTATACTTTAATTAAACCTGTAAATGAATTTTTTTGTGCAACTTGTTATTTCTGGTACATATTGTATTAGTTATCTATTGCTGCATACCAAATGACCCCAACAGCAGTTTAAAATGACATGTAAGTATTATTTCACAGTTTCTGTGGGTCAGGAATTGGCCATGGCTTAGCTGGAGCCTCCACTTCATGTTCTTTTAAGTCTGCAATCAAGGTGTTGGCCCAGAATCTGTGGTCTCAACTGAAGATTCACTTGGGGAAGGATCAACTTCTAAGCTCACCCACATGGTTGTTGGCAGGATTTAGTTCCTTAAGGGCTGTTGGCTGAAGGTCACCCTCAGCATCTTGCCAGAATAGAATCTCCAACACGATACTTGCTTTATCAAGGAAAGCAAAAGGGAGAGTCTGCCAACATGAAGGAAGCCACAGTCTTATGTAGCAATCTTAAGGGGATCATAGGTTTTATTTCTAGGAACACTTGCAGGTTCTCACAGTGAAAATCTGACAAAAATCCTTCCTGGTTCTGACAAAAGAAGCAGAAGAATAATCACTGTGAAATATGACCAGAGTGTTCTCTACAGCAAAGAACTACAGTCCAAGAGGAAGAACCTCACCAGAGCTCTATCCCAGCTAAGGGAAGGGCATCTCTCCCACTCCAGTCTCCTCTAGTCTTTCTGTCTCACCAAGGGGAAGGTGGAGCTATGTGCCTGTGGGGTTCACAATCAGAGAGACATGACTAAAAGAGGGGACTTAATCACAAGAAGTTAGAATGCTCCTCCTCCCCCACATTTCACCACCACACCAATGGGACTCCAATATAATAGTGGATTACAGTTGAACGAGCTGGAAAACATAGATACTCTCTGAGGACCAGCACTCAGGGAGGCCCAAAGTCACATGAGGAGATAAAATCAAGGACTCTAAAAGGAAGGTGAAGCCTCTGGCACCTATAGCTACAGAAAACATTAAACACAGTCCAACTCTTAGCCAGATTAGCATAACTCCTCACACTAAAGGCCTATTTACCTTGATTCCTATTACCCAATACAATAATACAATGTGCCTCGCTTTCAGCAAAAAATTACAGGGCATGCTAAAAGGCAATGAGAAAAACAGTCTGAAGAGATGAAACGAGCATCATAAACAGACTCGGAGATGACAAGCTTTTGGAATTATCACACAGGGAATTTAAAATAACAATGATTCATATGCTAAGGGCTTTAGAAGAAAAAGTAAAGAACTTCAAGAATACTTGGGTAATGTAACAGAGGGATGGAAAGTCTAAGAAAGAATCAAAAGAAAATGTTAGAAATCAAAAACACTATCACAGAAATTATAAATGTCTTTGATGAGATCATCAGTATGTTCAACAGGACCAAAGAAAGAATCAGTTAGCCTGAAGACAGGTCAATAGAAACTTTCTAAACTGAAGTGCAAAGAGAAACAAGAATAAAAATAAAACAAAACAAAA
>RJWJ010031382.1:0-19274 GCA_004363605.1 Indri indri
AAGGGATCTATTTGGGAACTTGGGTTATCCCTTCAGGGAGTGACTATCTCCTCTGCTCATCTTAAAACAAGATAATTGCAAAGCAGTTTCCTGCCAGCCCATCCTCTTAAGAAAGGAGGTGAGAAAAAAAGAGATGGCTTTCTTCCTGCTGGGCCCAGCAGGTTTGACAACCACTGCCAGCTTTGGGGAAACTTTCACTTTCAGCCAATTCTGGATGTTTTAAAACAGTTATAGCCAGTGTCTCTGAGTGCAAAAGGCTAGAAAACAGGGCTTCCTGTTGGTCGAGGCACAGCAGGAGGGCCTACCTGGTCTGTTGGCCCAAGCTAGGCCTCCTCAGCCCCTCTGCCAGAAGCCATTAACCAGCAGCCTGGCTCAGCTTCTGCCCAGCCACAATCTGAAGCTGCTTTCTGCTGTTTTTACGTGAGCACTTTAGCCAGGGGCCTCAGAAACCAGAGACAATGCAGGCCTCCAGAACAGGGAGAAGGACTCATACATCAAGGCAGGCAGAGGAGTGGGAGACGCGTATTAAAGGAGTTGGCTATATGCCAAGCTCTGTACATTGGGGTCTCATTGATACATCAGGGTACATCAGGTCACACCGGAGAGGTGAGTTGATGATTCCTGCCCATCCCTACCCATGCCAGGGTGGGCCCCATGTCCCTTACTTGGGCTCCCCCAGCTCCCTACGCACCCTCTGCCGCAGCACGCATGCCCACTACTGTCCTGGCATCCCCCGTTCAAACTCTTCCCCGGTGCTCCATAAATGCAGTGAAACAAGAAAGCACACGTCTTTCTTACTCTCAATGCTGAATGTGTCCCCAAAGCCAGGTGAGGTGCCTGGTACCGAGTGGATGCCCAGTGAATATTAGTTGTGAAGGAGTTAAAAATATGCCACTGTGGCAAATTGACAATTTAAGTTAAAGACACTTGAAAAACAGCAGGTGCAAGAAGATCACATGCTGTTTCTTAAAAGCAAGATGAAATTCCCACACGAAGGATGTAACATCCTTAGCCTCGGGGATGAGAAGTTGAGACAAGGGAATTCTGTACTGACTTTGCTAAAATAACTCTTACCTTTTGAGCCTCTCCACATGATTTAGCTGCCTCTTCACAACTTACCAGATACCTTTGTCCAGTTCTGTATAGAATTAACTGACTCTAACCACTCCTCGGGCTCTTTGTTTCCTTACAAGGGCTCCTGTGCCACGTAAAACTTGTATTAAATAAATTTGTATGTTTTTCTCCTGTTAATCTATCTATGGCAATTTAATTCTTGGGCATAGCCAGGACTTGAAGAGGATGGAAGTGGAGTTTTGCTGCCCTTATAGTTGAATATATTAGTGAATAAATGATTAAATGAACTTTGAATGAATAAACTGAAGAAGCCTACTATCTCGATCATGTTTCTTTTTTAAAGAAAATTTATCTATTAGGATCATAGAATTGTAAAGCTCTTCTGCCTAACAACAACAACAAAAACCTGGCTCTTTAAAAATAAAAAGGGACCCTTTGAATTAGCAACGTCTGGAGATATTTTTGGTTGTCATAACTGGGGCAGGGGTGCTACTGACATCTAGCAGAGGTGAGGGATGCTGCCACCTCCTGCAATGTGCAGGGCAGCCTCCCACAAGGACCTGTCCTGCCTGGAGTGTTAGTACACAGCAGTGCTGAGGTTGAGAGCTGGCTTACAGAGGTCATCTGCTGGAGGGCAGCTGTCCACATTGCTTGCTATAAGCTGGTCGCCACGCAGAATTTGTTCCAGTTAAAAGTGAAGATTGAAAAACTGAAATGAACAAGAGTTAGTGTTTCACTTAGAGAAGTGAAAACACTTAGAGAAGGTTTTGCAAGTTGTATCACCAAAAGCCAAAGAGTTGGTACACCCATGTGTTAGAAACTGAAGAAACAAGTGGGGTCTCTACAGCACATGTCAACTAAACCCAGAAATGTATTTGCATCTTAAGGCTAAGACAGTGCTAAAGGCAGCTTTCCCCCCAGGCCAGAGACTGTAGTTTGTTTGTGTCCATTTAATTTGTCCAAACCTGAGTATTGACTTCATTTTGATGAATAGTACTTTGCAACCTTCAAATATTATTAATGTTGTTTCTAAATCCAGTGAACTAGACACTGCAATGGAATGAAAGGAATGAATCAAGGAAGGGAGGAAGGAAGGAATGAAGGACGGAAGACATAAAGAAGGCATAACTGTCAAAAATCCAAGTTATTTGAAGCAGATTGACTTGACTTTATGTGCCACAAATGAAGTCGGGGTAAGCTAGAATTCTAAAGACAAGAGTACCACAGTGTTTCTCTCTGGAGCACTGTTTGTGAAGTGTGACCTTTTCCAATCCCAAACTACTCAAAAAATAATGTGTCCTTGAGGTGCCATTTAGACTAATTTGTGATGGGACCAGAAGCAAGTGGGCTGATGATCATAACTCAATTGCCAGTGAGATGGTGTCTGTCTCCATCTGTAACATGCCCGTCTTGCTCTCCGTGTGACCACGTTGATGGCTCCAGCCAGCATTATTCCTTACGGCCTTTCAATTTTTTTATTTTTGGATACACGGCATGCTCTTCTGTGAAGCTTGTACTATTTCAAACTGATTTATTTCTTATACAAGAGCACAAGCCCTTGATTATGTTCCTAAGAAGTAATTCCTTGCATGTGTGCCTCAGTCACCTGATGTAATAAAAGTCCCCCCAAATCTCACCATGCCCTGTGGAGCATCTTGGAGAGGGGCTGTGCCATGTTACACAGGGAGGCTCAGGGTCTACGATCAGCTTGTCCAACATCAGTCTGCAGGTGAGAAGCAGATGTGGGCTCAGGGCTATTCTTCTGGTCCTTAGAGTGGTGCTTTTTTCCTCAGATAGCACAAACCTCTAGGGCAGTGTGTTCAAGTCCAGTGTCTAACATTGAAGGTGGGCTCTAGAAATACAATTTATAGGCAACACTGGAGGGCCAGCTGCTGAGATGGAATGCAGGGGCAACTGCGTGAGGACGGAAGATGCAATTTCAAGATGATGGAGCCAAAAGACTGGGGCTGGCATGGTGATGACTTCATGGAAGCCACACACAGGACTGCCCCCAGCAGTGAGGCACTGAGGTTGCTCTGTCCTGCTGAGCACCTGAGAGCAGTTGCCAAAAGGGACAGCCACAGGGCTGGGAAGGGGCTCTATGATCCAGGCCTTCCCTGGGGCTCCTGTTGGCTTTGGTCAGTAGGAGGCTCACTCTTGGCTGCCATGCTTCTTGGGTATGGATATGGGTTCCCTTCCCTTGCTCCTGCAGGCCCAGCACTGGTAACAGCTTCCTTCTGATTACCAATGCCCTGCAATGATTACCGATGCCCTACAATGGTTACTGGTGCCCTGCACTGGTTACTGATGCCCCGCACTGGTTACCGGTGCCTCGCCATGGTTACTTATACCCTGCAATGGTTACTGGTGCCCTGCAATGGTTACTGATACCCTGCAATGGTTACCGATGCACCTGTAATGCCGAGCGTTGGTAACGGCTTTTCCCTTCACCCTACCCACACTTCTCCAAAGGGTCCTTTCATTCAATTATCTTCAGTCTGACCCTTTGAACTGCCGTCCATTTGCTGCACACAAACAGGGACAGGCTGCTCACTACTTCACGAGGCAGCCCGTCCCACTGTACAACTGCAGTTTGTCTCCCTATGCCTTCCGCCCTTTGGTCTTGATTCTCCACTGTGAAATAACAAGGAAATTCCATCAAGGATTCAGTGTCAGGCAGACTTAATTTCAAGCCTGTGTTCTACTCCCCGCAGGAGTGTCATCATTTGCCCCAAATTACCCAGCTGATAATTCTCAGTTCCAGCATGTGCTACGTGGAGACAACACCCATGCCCCATAGGACCGTTGTGAGAATTAAATGAAATGACATCTGTAGGGTTGCCAGATTGAATAAAAAAAAAAAAAAAAGTACAGGGTGCCCGGTTAAAACAGATCGACAATGAGTAATTTTAGTATATGTCTGTACAGTATTTGGGACATACCTGTACTAAAAATTACTTGTTATTTACCTGGTATTCTGATGTAACTGGGTATCCTGTATTTTATCAGGTGAAGGTAAATATCTGTGAAGGGCACAGCATGTCACATGCACTTTGCTCGGCCTGAATAACAGTAGCTAATATTGTTATTATTTTTCACCCCTGTCTTCCCAGCCCCTAACCCAGTACCTGTCGTATGCTCAAAAAATGTAGAATAAGGAAATGAGCGATCGAATGGAGAAACTGAGAACTAGAGAAGCAACTTGTCTGAGGTAGAAGATGCCAGTGGCAGAGAAGAGTCTGGCAGTCCAGTGAGGACCCCGCCCGAGGATGAAGGTGAGTCAGGCGTGGCTTGGGCTGGACTCCCAAAGTCGCTGGAAACAGATTTTATTTCTTACACAGCACAATGATTATGTTATTAAACAAAGGAATAATTAATACTAGTCAATAAACTGCCTCTTCAGCGCTATGGGTTAGATAGAGCTAAAAAGGCACTGCTTTGTTTCTTGGGATTTTCTTCCCCCCTTGAATAATAAAAAAAAATTCATTAAAGTTTAAAAACTAGAATTTTTTTTCTGGACCTAAATAATCACACACAAATTAGAAGTTTGTTTTTATTCTATAATAAGATAAGAAATTATTGCTTTTTAAAGATTATCTAACCCTCTGGTTGTCAAACTTTTTGTCAGTAAAATTATTTTTATAAATAAAATCTTACACAGACTCTCAATTTATAAAAGTGTTAAGCACAATATTTTAGTTAAAAATTGTATGCTCCAAGCTCAAATACATAATCCATGTAAATTACGTTACTGTTCGAAAAACCAAAATTTAAATTATAGATCAGGACTGAAGCTTTATATCATGTTTATATTACAGGCATTTGCAGTTTTATATCAGTCTCAGCGATTTCATGGCAGTCTCAATAATCAAACATTTCTCCATTTTGTTTTAGTTGCAGAGTACTATATTGACAAAATCTAGGTTCAAGCAGATGAATACTCACAATGGATAAAATATTTTTTAAAAATTCTCCTTGCAATCTAAGAATACTGCTCATAGAGATGTCAGGAAAAATTATATTCCCAGATCTGCCCCAAAGCAACGGAAGCTTAGCAAGGCGAGTATGTGTGGGGGGGCCGGCTAGCTGTCCCTCTCTCCCTCCTCCAGAGTAATGGGGTCATGGCTGGGCCTGGGGCTGCCTAACCAGCCTCTGTCATCTCGGACCTACTGCAGCTCCCTGCCCCTAAAGGTGAGTGTGCTTACATGGCTCAGAGTTCCTCGTAAGATGGGAGTGGACACAGCAGGTGTGTGGGCCCCAAAGACCGCATGTGTGCCTGCTCCGTGCTTTCTGCCACCTTCGGGAAACAAAATATAGAAGCCTCTTGGCCCCACCCTGGCAGACAAGACAGGAGGTTCCGGGAAGGCCCCAAGGAACAGATACACCCAAGGATCTGGAATGTTCATTTGGAATTGTAAGTTCTGAGAGCCTGATATCTTCCTAACGATTAATGACATTTCTGCTGAAATTGGCAGTACCCTGGAGAAATATGACTCTAACTTTTATGAAATGTGTCCCCATTTGAAAGATCTGTATAACTCAATGAACTATTATTTTTCAAATAAGTAAAGAATGTTACAAAATTGTGCATGGATAAAAGGTGCCTTCAAACTGGATTTTAACATAACAAGAGGGCAAAAAGTTCATTGATATGGTTTCAGATTCCACATTGCCATGAGCCTTTAAGAAATTTTCACTTGTCAATTTGTGGTATAGTGCCAAAGATGAAAATCCACAATTCTCTGAAAATGCTATTCAAATACGTGTTCCTTTTCCAACTGCTTATCTGTGTGAGACCAGATTTTCTTCATATATTTCAACTAAAACAATATATTGCACAGATTGAATGGAGAAGCCAGACATTAAAGTGATTTTCCAAAACGTAAAACAATGTTACTCTATCTTTTTTTTTTTTTTGAGACAGAGTTTCCCTGTTACCCCGGCTAGAGTGCAGTGGCATTATCATAGCTCGCTGCAACCTCAAACTCCTGGACTGAAGCGATTCTCTTGCCTCAGCAGCTCCAGTAGCTGGGACTACAGGCACATACCACCACGCCCCGCTAATTTTTATATTTTTTATAGAGACAGGGTCTTGCTATGTTGTCCAGGCTGTACTCCAACTCTTGGTGTCAAATAATCATCCTGCCTTGGCCTCCCAAAGTGTTGAGATTACAGGTGTGAGGCACTGCATCCGTCTGGAAAATATTTTTCTTAAAAGTGTGCAGTGATAACATGTAATGGGTTTATAATTGTTATTTTTAGATACATGAATAAATGCTTTTTTCTCCTTGGTTTTCAACTTCTGGTACATCACCACATAATCAAAAGCTCTTTGACATCTTCAATAATTTCCAGGTGTCAAGGTGCCACATTGCATTGGTTCCTATCACAAAGGTGCTCCCAGTTCTCCGAGGCCCACATAGGATGCCTGAGGCTCTAACAGGCTCAGGGGCACACTCTAGCAAATCCACAGAAAGCTAAACACAAGAGATCCTTTTTCTGATACAGCAATCACTTGGAGAAATATTTTTATGCTCAAAAATTGGTCAGTTTGGTGATCGATACATTTACGGGAATGCAGTGATCAGCAGTGAACATGAAAACTTCTTTTGCAGCAGGGATTCAATTCCAGCATGTCCTTATATTCAGTTTGCACTTGGCACGCCCATCTATGCACACTTTTAAAAAAACCAAATTGTCCAAATGCATATTATTTACATGATCATTTAAAAAAGGTGATGCTCTAATGAAAATAGCCTTTGTCACATATCCCAAAAGAAGCCCTTAGGAGCCAACAGTCTAGTTGAGCTTGAACTTGCCAACCAAGACAGGTCATGGTGTCAGAGCTAGAAACAGAACCCAAGACCCCTGACTTGGTATGGCTTTCCTCCCACTACACTGCTGCCTCTAGGGCGAGTACAGGTCTGTCTGGTCCTTAGTGGGCAGATGAGCATGACAGAAGCTGGAGCCTGCTCCCGGCTTCCCCCTCCAGAAGTAGTGATCCTTGCCAGACATTGCTAAAGCATCTCAGACCAACACATGGCTCCAGTATAGCCCAGCAAGGTGTTAGAATCCTTAAAACTGTCCAGGTAGCTGAAGCTGGTCTGTAAATTGAAACTGGTGTGCAGAGAGCTATCACCCCCTCCTCGAATGGAGCTGTGAGGGTAGGCCCCAGCTGGTCGCTCCTGTAAAGGCAGCTCCTCCCCTCCCAAAACAATGACTGCGACTTGGTGCTTAGGCTTGT
Source organism: Indri indri (assembly GCA_004363605.1). Taxonomy (NCBI): domain Eukaryota; kingdom Metazoa; phylum Chordata; class Mammalia; order Primates; family Indriidae; genus Indri; species Indri indri. The sequence goes on from RJWJ010031382.1 coordinate 7,319, forward strand.
GCCCACAGGCTACCAGCAAACTGGAGGCTTGAACATGCTGCCTGTGTCCTTTCCTTGCAAAAGATAAAGAAGTGGCGTTCTGATTTTTGGTTTTCTTTTAAAGTTCACTGCTGAGTACAAAGATCTCCCTGGAGTGGGTGGAGATCCCCGGGTATAGATCTTTAAAAGTCTCTAATTTTGTTGAGGAAGGAAAGAGGTGCCACCTCCCTTTATTATAGGTTTTCTAAACCTCAAAGCCTCGCTTTTAAATTCTGAGCCTGTGACCTTTTTTCATAAATGGGGCCACTCTAGATGCATATTCTGTTAGTTTTTAATCACATATTTTGAAAACTTTCCCATGTATGAGCATATAATTTCCATGAAAAACACTTAACGTGTTAAAGAAAAATGATGCCAAGTGTCAAACATACTTACATATCCTTTGATCTAGAACATGGTGAAAGTTTTGGTGTCATTTGTCATGCTTTTGGTTTTGTGACTGGTGGCTTTTACCCGCCCCCACTTTCAATGAAGATGTTAAAAATGTACTTTCATTTTTAAGTTTTTGTCATTCTTGGAAACACGTTTGTGTGACTAAATTCTTCCATATTTTCTTGTAGTCTTTTGGTTCCTCTTTTTTAAAACTCAAAACTTTGATGTACTTTTAATTTCATCTACTGTTAAGGACAAGGTAAGCAATATTTACGCTTCAACTGTTATCCAGTTTTATCACCAGCATTGATTGAATGATTCAGTTTCCCCATTAACGAGAAAAGTACCTGTCCCAAACCCAAAAACACATAGGACAAGGTACACTTCTGGACTTTGTTTAGTGGCAGCCTCAGCCTTAGACATTATAGACTAACATTTTATTTTCCTGACTTTTGTAGCTCCTCAATAGACATGAACTATAGAAGCAATAATGTTCAGAAGGGGAAAGTTTTTTTAAATTGGGATTGCAAATTTATAGACAACTTTATGATATTGTCTTTCCAGCCAAGAACATTCCCTTTCACTTTGTAATTAACTTGGACGCTTGGGAATTTAGTTTTCAACATCTACACTCGGTTATTCCTTACCTGAAGGCAGTATTAGAAAAGTCACAGACTACCAGCAATTTGAGAATCAGCTGAGATCTCCACATCATGTGGCTCAACGTTGTCAGTTTACAAATGAAGAAATTTAGGCGCAGAGAAGGCAGGGATGTGGCCCAGCTCACGCAGAGACGCCGTGGTAGGGGTGGGGGTCTGGGGCTTTCCTTCCAACACGTGGCAGACCAAGCGCTTCAGGTTCCTGAACATCTCTCTCCGAGGCTGCAGGCTGCGAGACACCTGAAGCCACGAGGGTCCCACAGAGGACCTCCCACCCCATGTGCCCCCATCACACAAAGTCAGTGATCCACAGTGAAGAGAAAAGATATTTAATTATTTCTCAGTCTAATCTCTTTAAAGCGCTCAAAGTGTTTTCACAAGTGCAAGGGGGAGGGATTGTTCTCAGCCAACATTTACCAGTGATTCCGACACACGCAAAAAAACTCCAAATCACGGTGCTTTATACTTACTTTTAATTTCTGCACTGAAAAAAAAAGGAAGGTAAAAACAATGACAGATTAGTTTACAGTGACTTCATCTTTGCCATTAAATTAATCTTTGCTCTTCGGAGCAGAAGGGGGAGAGAAAGACAGGAAAACATCCAAGCCTGATGGTGAAACAGTGACAGGACACCGGGGTCTGGCTAACAAGGGCTCTAGAAACCTGGACACGGTGCCGTCGATGTGCTAGCTTGTAAACTTGACAGGCAACAGTTAAAATACATTAAAAAAAAAAATCCCACAATTCCATTCTTAAAATCAAGCACAAAATCTGACAATGAAACACATCCAAGGGTTATGTGTGTGTCTCCACCTGACCTAAGGCGGCTTTCTGGAGGCTGCCACGTGGCGATTCACACACACTACAGGAGAGACAGACACCTGCTCTACGCAGAATTCCGGCTTTGCTGAACTGCAGCGAACATTCCCTCTTCTCGCTGGTGCAGACATGTTCTGCAGGTAGGAGAGAGGGAGCCATGGGCCGCTCACCTGTACAACCGCCCCTGACAGGCAGCAAGAGCTGCGGGGGCGCCGGGGGCTCTGTGCTTTTGAGGCTGCTGCCTCTGGAATGTTCTGCATTCTCAAGGTCTGGCTGGGCTGTGGGTTTTAGTTACGCTCCACACATTGTTGAAGTGCTCGCTTTATTATTCATGTGCAAACTGTTACTGTCTAAAGCTTTCAGAAGGACACGTACAGACATGGACACCCTGTAGAGAGGCGGGGGTCATCGTTAAGGCCCTCCTCCCTCCTGCGGCGGGCGGGGGCAGGGGCGCATTACAGAAATAGAGAAATGATGTGTTCCGCTGCAGTTAAACTCTAGTCCCTGATTCGGTCTGTCCGGGGTGGGCTCCTCAGTAGGTGACTGTCCACTCCTTGACAGAGGCGTCGTGGGAGGTCGTGACCAGCGTGTGCTCGTCCAGCCACGCCAGGCTGCTGACGTGGTGTAGCCGGTGTGCATCTGCAAAGAGAAGAATCGACGTAAGGAAAACCCAAACTTTTCTGCTTCTACATACATCTCAGACTAGGAAGATGGAACAAGCTGTACCCAAACCATCAACAGGGCCCCGAGAAACTGACCGAGGGTCGCTGTTAATCAGATCCCCTTCCCCTTATCAGGAGCCTGGCCTGGGACGACAGCAGCGTGGGAGCAGGTGGCGGGTAACTCCGCTGCGCCATGCAGGAGAACGAGCAACCTCCCTGGCCTCTACCTACCAGACGCCAGCCACTCCCTCTCTCTCCAAGTCCTGACAACCAAAAACATCCCCTCTCCCTACAGGGGTGATCTATTTCTTTTTATGTACAAAAGCAACAATACACAGAAAAAAACAAACAGAAACACAGTATCTATGTGTATGAAACTGGGGGCGTGACAACCAATGAAAGGCTGAGTGGCACGGGGTTGGGGGACTCGTCTGACTGCCCCTGGCAAGAGTCGTACCACAGTGACCAGGTTTCATATCCCAGCAGAGAGGGACCACTCCGTGGTTCCCTCTGCGGCCAGCCCTCCACGCAAAGCCCACGGAGGCTCCCCCCACCAGGGCGGGGATGTCCACCAGCTCTCCGCTCCCCCGGCCCAGGTGGCGCCCACCCCTGCCATGGCAACACCCTGATGCTGGAGTCCCAGCTCTGTCCACATCGTCACTGACTCTTTTCAGGTGTAGAACTCAACGATGTGCACGAAAGCCCGATGCTGGAGACAGCTTGTGTTTTGTAACCCGTGACCGTACCGCAGAAAGACCCCGATCCCCCACTCTCTACCTGACTGGCTCTTGCTGTAACATTTTTGTGATCCACTTCATTCATGAACTTGTTTGATTCTCCCTAGAGAATGTCTACTTCCTTACAGACCAGAACAGCCAGTGAAATCTGATTTATGTCTCCTCCATCCTGACCGGGCTGCCTTCCCTCTGCCTGCCTGTGAGGGATGCTGAAGATGCAGCTCAACGGCACCCCCCTAGGCCTACAGCTGGGCACAGGCTCTGGGGGTGGGCTTGGACTTGCTGTATGTTTCATACAAAAGGCTGCCTTGTGTAGAAACGGGACCAGGAGACAAGGCCATGCATGAGCTGCCTGGCGGTGCTGGGGACAGGAGGGCGTGAGAGATCAGGGAGGTGCTACCCACATGGGGCCCCAAAAAGAGATGAGCGGTTGCCACAGGGAGAAATGATGATATGTCAGGTTAAATAAAACATACTGCTAAAAATAACTTCACCTGTTTCCTTTTTAAATGTGGCTACTAGAAAAATGTAACATTCACATGTGGCTCACACTGTACCTCCAGTCAACACTGCTGCCCTAGGGGGTGAGAGAGCCTGGTCCTGGGTGGGGAGGGGATGAAGTCCAGAGCAAAGCCTTCGTTCGGCTCGGCACATGTCCTGGGTATGGCCCCGTGTGCTCCCACTGGGACACAGAGCGCCCCAAGGCCCCCTGGCATGGCTAGCTCAGGCCAGCAGAGCAGCTGGTGTCTGTTGGAGGGAAGAACATGACCCCTGCCCCCAACGAGTCACCCCCCTAGAGGAACAGAAGTGAGAGCCCTGGGGACAGCAGCCAGAGGATGGGCGGCAGAGTCCAGGCCCATGGGTGTTCCCTGCCAAGGCCTGGGGGCAGGAGTCACCTTGGATCTTGACTCTGGTCTCTGGGTCGCTCAGGGTCCAGACGTACACCATCATGTCCATGCCACCGGAGGCAAAGTGTTCATTGTCTGGTGACCAGGCCAGGCAGACGATTTTTGCGTGGTGTCCATAAAAAACGTTGTTCTCCTAGTTGCAGGTTGAAAACAGAGAGACAGCAGGTCAGGGTTTGGCCAGAGTTGCCCTGCATCGGGCGCTTACGCTGTGCCAGGTGACCCTTACGGACTCACTGACTTCTTGATCCCATGAGGCACCTGCTACTCATAAAGACAAGAAAACTAAGGCTAAGAAACGTGCAGCCCAAGGTCACCAAGCACGGAGCGCCTCCCGTCTGCGCTGCCTCGCATGGGACAGAGGCGGCCCGCTGCCTGCTCACCGAGTAGCCATCGGCAACGCTGAACACCGTGACCACCTTGCTGGCGTCACACACGGCGAGGAAGGCGCCATCATGGGAGTAGGCCATGTCTGTCACGGGGCCCTTGGCCTCCAGGAGCTTGTTCTCATCCTTCAGCGTGGTGCCCAGGATGGAGTACAGGCGGACGTTGCCATCCTGCAAGTGGGGACAGGGGGAAGTGAGGCTCCCCACAGCCCCGACACACACGAGTGCACACACCCCCCATGCCCCCTCCCCACCCATTTCTGAAGGGGGCAGTCAGGGTCCTAGTGAGACGAGGTGCCTTTGCTCTGACCGCTGCTCTGCTACGGCCCTGCCCAGGCTCCCACAGGCCAGGTGGGTCGCTCCTTCCTGCACATGTACCAGAGGGCACTTCCTAAACCCTTCAGCAGATCCCATAGTTTACTTACCACGGCAGGTAGAATTATCTGGGGAGGCTGTTAAAATCCCACCCTAGGCTGCCCCCCATTCTGATTCTGCATGTTTGGGTGCTTGAGCCTGCACTTGTCATAAATGCCCCCAAAGGTTCCAGCACAGGTGCTCGCAGGCCAAACTTTGAGAAAACACCTGCATGTGCGCAGCTCTCCAGTGAGGGCGCTGTCTGTCCACCCTCCTCAGGCAGTCCCTGCCTGCCTGGCATCTGGGCAGGCTCCCTGTGGCCCCACAGCTGTCGGTGAGCACCCTGTCCGCCTGCCCACCACCCCGTCGTGCTCAGGCACTGCTTCCCTGGGGAGGGCACACCTATTCCCTGTAAGGTGGCAGTCCACTTCCCCACAGCTGTCTCCACCAACCCTGGGGTCTTCGTTCCCACAATAATAGCACTGCCCTCCCTATGGACGGATCCCTGAAATTCTCTGAGCAGCTCTGTGAGAAAGGCCATTGGCACCTCGGGGCACAGCTGGCCACCTGAGGTCCCCAAGCTGGTGCAGGAAGCTGACCCTGCCTGGGCGGGCCAGCTCTAGAGCCTGGCTGTGTCACAACCACCTGGAGACAGTGTGCGGACACAGGCAGACCGGCCTCTAGCACAGGCGGGCACTGCCACGTCTGTGGCAGAGCTGGATTACCAGCAGGCCACCCTCCTGGGGCCAAGGAGGAAGAAATGAGTTCCTCTGTAAAGCACTCAGGACTCAGCCGGGCAGATGGTGACCGCTCTGCACACAAGCCTTACCTACGAAAGGGCATGAGAATTATTAATATACTGTGGACGATGAGAAGGCAGAACTCAAGGAAAACTGCACGATGCTCAGGTTAGCGCTGCACCTTGAAGGTATTAAGAAAATTCACCTCTCCCTTTGTACAACTGAGGGCTGTTGCTTCCTTTCCTGCCCTGCCGCCCTCTCACTCCCCAGGCACTCACAGGGCTGACCTGGGGTCAAGACAGCCCTTCCTTGGCCTTCCCTACCTCACTGCCTGGGGCCCTTGGACTCCCCAAGATTGTGGACACTTTGGCCACCACCCCTGGCTTGGCCAGCAGTCGGCACGTAGAAGACGCTCCTTGAGGGTCTGGTGACAAGGACTGCGGTATGAACACCGCCCAGGGCCCACTCCCACCCCCTGACCTGACCCAGGTGCTCCAGTAGGACGGCACGGCTGGCACACCTCACTGCTCGGACACTGAGCACCTGCTGCAGGGGACTCATGGCAGGACAGGGAGCCCGAGGCCGGCTGGCCAGGGGAAGGCCCCCGCTCTGGCGGCAGAAGGGCAGCTGGGCTGCACAGTGGGATCCTCAAACCTCAGCCCCGCTGCGTTCCCCAGGACTCGCACCGCCCAGGCTGTCCCCAAGCCACATCCAGATACCAAAGTCAGAGGGCGTGGGGGAAAGGAAAGGGCCTTACCGCACCCCCGACAGCCACCGTGTCTCCACCGGGGTGCACTGCCACAACTTCGGGCTCGTAGCCGGGGTTATCGATGCTGAAGCACTTCTTCTGGTCCTTCAGCAGGACGATCTGCGGGCACATGGGCAGCCAGTCAGAGCAGGGCAGCCCCACATGGGCTCCGTCCCCAATCTCGCCACAGGCCAGCTGGGCTCCGAGCCATACCCCTGGGCTCAGCCCCAGCCCGTGAACCTCACAGCTGGGCAGGGCGGTGACAGGTAGGTCCTGGTCAGTCAGAATCTCAGTAAACGCTGCTGTTACCATCATGATCACTACATCGTTACTGCAGTTACTACTACAGCACCGACCTCTCGGGACAGTCACTGCACTTAGCTCCTCCCATCATGCAATGCACATAATAAACAGACTTTGCTGAACAGAGTCCTCCTAATGCTCGAGAGGACAAGAGCAGTGGGAAGTCGCTCTAAAGCAGCAGTGGACAAGATGATGACATGTCCGCATTCTAGGCTCTGGCTACTCAGGCAAAAAGAAAGAGCCAGTGGTCATCGGTGCGTGTGTGACAGCATGAGGACACTGCAGGCACCGAGGTGCTGGGCACACGCCCCGACTCCAGCAGGTCAGCTGTGAGGCTGGGGCTGCCCAGTCCAGGGGGGACCTTGCTCAACCACCCAAGCTGACAGCCCTGGGGATTGGGGGGAGTGGGGGCAGACGGCCGCACAGCACCGTGGCCAGGAGCCTGTGCCTGCTGCCGGGACCAAGGTTGCTTCTCCTCTGCAGCCCCGAGGCCACTGGGGAATTTCTTGCTCTAAAATCCCTTTCAGCAATTCCTGACCCCTGGGTAACAGGGAACTCTGCAGAAGACCCTCACCTGGAGAAGGGGTCACAGATGCCCCTAGAGGACCAGGCGAGTAACCGCAGATCACACATATCACGTGCACACATGCTTATTCTGAGGGTTCCAGGGACTCCCCAGAGCCTGTCCTCTGGCACACAACCCTATGCGGCACTCACTATGAGCCTCAGGGCAGGGACAGCTTTTCATGACAACTTTACAGATAAAGAACTGAGGCCTGAGACACAGAGCTCTGCCTGAGGCCCGCAGCTTGGACAGGGCCAAGCCCGAGTTCCGCCCCTCACCAGAGGCCAGGTGCAGACATGGAGGCTAGAGAAGTTCTGCCGTGTGGACAGGAGCTGCCCGCCAGCCTTCTAGAACGCTGTTCCCAGCCTTCCGCAACGTGCCCCTCTGGCTGGCCAGACTGTGTGCGATAATTACTTGGCAGGGAGTTCTTATTATCTAGGACACACAGCAGTCCATTCTCCCCGAAGCAATTAAGTTCACAGGACTAAGCAGGGGTGGGAGGATCCTGAATGGCAGCTTTCTTTAGGGAGGCTTGTCACATGTGCCAAAGGGGACCCAGGTGCCACCTGCCTTCCCTGACTGACATGCCGGGATGCCCAGGTCCACTGACAGATGTTTGCAACAGAGCAGAATTTGTACAAAATGGGTCAGGCTTGGATTTCAGTTGAGGGCGCTCTGCTCCAGAAAATTCCAAAAGAAGAGGTGTGCCGGTGCTCTGTCTGGATCAGAACCGTGGGTACCACCCTGCCACTGGTGGTAACGCTCTGGGGGCCCCACCAGTCTGCTCTGAGCCTCGGCCTCCTTGTTTGTGAGAGAAGTTGAGACAGTGTGAGGAGCTGGACATGTATTTCCTCGTAATCACCCCTGTGAGTCTGTTGGGGATGAGAACACTAAAGCTCAGAGAGGGTGAGGTAAATGCCCGAAGTCACACAGCTCCAATGCAGCAGGGCTGTGACCTGCACATGAGCACAGACAGACAGACCCACTCGAGTGGAGTCTTCTGGGGACCTAGTGGGCTAATGGGCACGCAGTGAGGTCTGCTGCTTCAACAAATCCCAGCCCTGGGCAAGCAACTCATCTGTCCGTGCTTCCACTTCCTCATCTGTACAATGGGGCCAATGCCCTGCCCAACTGGTAGGACCGCGGTGAGGATGAAGTGAATACACATGAAGCCCTCAGCATAGCACAAGCGAATGCCCAACAGAAATGCTGGCTACAGCGACTGTCGGACGGGAGTGGGATTTAGAAACTAGGTAGCACATAGCCATAAGCTCCGACCCCTTATTCCACCACGCCTTCGAGTTTCAAACTAACCTGCCCGATGCACACGACCACCGTGTATCCCCCAGGGCCGACAGCTACGCACTTTGGTTGAACATCCAGTTTCACAACTCCTTGTCCGCTGTTAGAAAGGAGGGAAAGCACGTGACTTTAATGTTTGAGCAGTTCAGTGAAGGTATCGTATACACTCACTGCAAAACCATGGCAATTTAGCTATTTAGGAGAATGAACTCTATGGTAATCTACACCTAAGCAGGGATTTGCTAAAATATGGGAGGGGTGGGGGGAAGGGTGCTGAGAGGCAGTGAGGGGAACAGCTTCTGTCCTGTTTACCTGTGATAAATACCCATGATCCCATTATTCTGCCCAGTGGCAGCTTTTGTACCCGTATCTGTTGGCTAAAGACTGGAGCTTCCTGGGCACAAACTGAGTTCTGCTTCCCCTGACAAGGGGTTGACTTTTTAAGAATCTGTTACCTTTAATGGGTGAAAATCTTTTGTTTTGGCTACGACTATCAAACCTCATCCTAGAAAAATTTGTACATGCAGACCAACTTCTTGAAAACTGTACGTCAAGGAAACTCCTATGTAACCAGGCCAAGCATGGAGTCCCCAATGCCTGCTGGATGCGCTATGCAACAAGGTCACCAGGCTGATGTGGCCAGGGAAGACCTTCGCAGGGATGTGTTAAGAGCAGGGTAGCCACAGGCAGTAGAAAGAGGAGTGGGGCCCAGACACCTGGGTCCTGGGGCCATTTCTGCCACTTACTAGGAGACTCAACTGACTCTCAAGACACTGAGCCAGTCGGGCGAGTGGGGCCTGCACAAGCGCAGCCCATCTGTCATGAGCCAGTGCTGTGGTCCCAAAGATGCACCCCAGAGCCCACATGTCCCAGGGGAGACAGGCCCCAGGCTGGACAACAGGTCCTGTTGGGGTCTACACATGAGTGTGGGCCAGGGGAGGGGCCAGTCCTGGGGCACTGGAGGGGCAGGAGCCTCTCAGAGAGGCAGAACACATCCCTTTCATCCCCCCTCACCTGCATAGAGCTTCAGACCACTTGTAACAGCTATTCTCCTAGCTTCAACGACAGTCAATCACAGGTGCCAGAGCAAAAACAAAACAAGAGGTGTCTTCTAATCAGAGCAGCAGTGTGCCCGTCTCACCCTTGGGCAGCAGGAGGATGCGCCTTGTTCTGAGCATCTGCCCTATGCCCGGCAACTCTAAGGGCCTCATTTGACCTTCAAATGGCCTGAGGTAGGCTCTGTCGTCGCCTGCCCTTACTTATGAGAAGAGAGAGATAGGGAGAGACCTCAGCACGTTCCTGAAGGACAGGGGCTGGGATCTGTGCCCCCTGCTCCCAGGGCAAAGTCTACACCTGGTCACCTGTGTGGGCAAGAGCATGACCTAGGTCACCGGGAGTCTGCAGCTCAGCACCTGGCTCAGGGCCTGACAACAGGGGAACGATGCTCAGGGGAAGAAATGCAGAGAGCAGATAAAATGTTATCAAGAACAGTAACTGCTACCGGCAACGGGCCTTTCAGGGTGGGGGTGGGTGGGAATCCAGGTTCACTGTCGACCCCAGAGCCAGCAGCTCTCACCTGTAGTCCCGCAGCATGAGGTTGGTGTACCGCACGGTATCGTCCATGCTGCAGCTGACCAGCTGCCCAGACTCATCCACGGTCATTCTGGACACCTGATTCGTGTGGCCTTTCCCAGCAAAGGAGTCGTTTTCCCCCGTCTCTGAATCCCAGTAATGTAGCGGGTGTTAAGGAAAAGTCCGGCCTCCAGGACTATGGTACCTGCCCTGTGGGGAGGCCACGCCTAGCCCTAGTGCCAGCAGCCAAGAGAACCCAGCCAATTAGGTGAGGACACTGGGCCTGAGGCGACGGCTCCTGGATGTCCACGTCTGGAATTTCGAACGTGTGGTAAGCAAGCGAGATGGCCCCACTGCAAGTCAGTGGGCCATTTTAAACTCCGCCCGCCAAATTAGAAATAGTCCAACTAAGTCTCCTTGTAAGTGTCACACATGGCTAAGTTATCAGACGCCATGACCATGCTGACCTGCAGTGGTCAGCACTGCCCTCGGAGCACACAGCTCAGGAGGAAGTCGCTTCTCGCTGGGACCTGGCGTAACTGAGTCAACGTTCCTTTTGCTTTTTCTGTAACCTGCTGTCAAGCCTGCGACCACCGGCAGGAGGCTGGCTGTGCTTGCCGTGTGCCCTCGAGCAAAGGCTTTGGGGCTGCCCCAACCCCTGGGTGGTTTGTGGACACTGAGCCCCAGGTGCTCAGGCATGAAGTGTGGCTTCCGTTAATGAGACTCTCATTTCAAAAGCAGGGTACTGTTCCCCTTGGGAAGCCAGCAGCATGCTCTGCTGTGGAGCAGGGGTCCACCACACTAGGATTGCGGACAGGAGCAGGGCGGGAGCACAGCTGGGGGCCTGCGAGGACCAGTATGTCTGGAGATGGCTCAGCTCCAGCAAGCAGATTCTAGGGCTTCCTCTACCACCAGCTGTGACAGCTGCTCTATCCTCTTTCCTTATGTGCCCTGCAGACGGCTGCCCTGAGGTTTGAGACCGCTGTGATGGGGGTGTCAGCAGTCCCAGGCCACGCAAGGGAGCTTAATAGAAACCCTCATACTAGGAAGAGACCAAGAGGCTCATTTACGGAAACCCCAGATGGGGACTTGCAAGGGGCCCACATACGTCTCCAGGGAATGTCACCCCAGCTCTGATGACGACAGGCTGTGTGACCCTGGGAATCGTTCTTTAGCTGAGTTCTAGTTTTACCATTTTCAAAACAAGGGGACTCTACTAGAGGGTGTCCAAGTCCTTTTGAATTCTAAGAATCAATGCTTCCACTGGGATGAGGGTGATACTAGCTGTCATTTACAGGGAGAGGAGCAGCCCCAGTTCAGAGAAGTTAAGCCACACACTCAGGGCTGCACAGCGAGAGGCCCGGAGCTGCTGGGCCCCGTGGGCAGACACGATGCCCCAGAGGCCATGCTGGTCAGAAGAGTGCAGCTGTGGCTGCAGCCACCTGGCTGGCCTGGCCCCTGGCACTGTGGGACGGGAAATTCCGCTCTCCTGCCAGCGGCTCCGCAGCCAGCTCTGTCAGTCAAAGGATATTAATGTGCCCGTCATGGCTCCCGGAATAGATGTAGGACTTGCCACCGTTTTTATGCACCGTCAGACACTGGATTGATTTGCTGTGACCCTGTGGAGGAGACGCAGGGCCAGGGTGAGCTGAGGACACACCACCCTGCCCTCCCCACCCGTCAGCTGCTTTTCTGCCCTCTAAGCCTCTGGGTGATAGGTAGGGGACAAACGCCCCTCCCCACGCAGCAGCGCAGGTGTGCCGAGACCCTGCAGCCCCAGCTGCCTGAACACA
>RJWJ010031383.1:0-19268 GCA_004363605.1 Indri indri
GGGGAAAGAGAAAGCAGTGGCTACTGCTCCAGTCCAGGCATGAAGTCGGGGCCCAGGCTCAGGTGGTGAAAGAGAAAATACAAAAGAAAGGACAATTTTAAGAAAAAAATTAAAGATGGTATTTGGAGAATGAAGAGGGCGTATGGGTCAGCGTGGATGGCAAGTGAGGAGAGTCAGAGAGGAGTCCTTTGAGAAGTCAATATAGTGCCCGCAGGAGCACTTAACTCCTATTGGCAGGACAGGCAGAGATGGCAGGAAAATGGACAACCTTCAAGAGTTTGACACTAGTTACTAAAAACAGCAGCTTTAATAGGAAGGAAAATTTAGGAATGAAAGAATAAAATCATACGTATTAAGTCTCATTTATACACTATAGGCTGGGCTATCTGAAAAGGAGGTTACTGCAATCAAAATTATTAGGCAGCTTTCCCTAGAGAGCATCCATCATTTTCCTCTAATTCCCGGGCCAGGTGGAGAAGGGTTTAAATGGGACTGATTAACAAGACTGCCCAACAGAAGTCTGCGAAGCACAGACATTTACCCTAATGAGAATTGCAGGAGAGGCCAAACGGGTGACATGGGTGAGACTGAAAGAAGCATTTTCCTAAATGCTTCGAACTGTCACCCTACAGGGATACACTCAAATGTGAAAGCGCGGGAGGAGAGGAGCAGCTCTATCCTAATGAACCGTCCAAAAAGGGGCTCTTTCACCGGCATTATGCCCAAATCCCAAACCAGCTCAGACTCACCACCCTTCCCTCCAATGTGCTGATTGGTCCTTGAGACAGTCACAAGCTAGACCAGTCGTCAGTGGTTAACATTGAGTTATCCCCCGCCCCGTGATGGGATATGCACCAGCTCTCTTAATTTCTTGTGAGGTATCCGCACACTTTTGCCCATTCCGTTTTATAATCAGCAGTCCACTTTTGCAAGACTTTGCAAGCCAGCAGGCTACCTGAAGTTCCCAAATAAAATTTCCCGGTGTTTTCAAAGATCCAATCCGTGTTCTGTGTCTCAGCGACACAGTACACTAACTTCAGTGCTAACCAGACACACCTCAGTCACACACTGGAAGCCACCTGTGTGCAGGCAGCTGGATCAGGCTTACGGCGAGGCTAGTTTGTCTTGGGCACTTTTCACCTTGTATCAACATCACAACTCCCGAATGGCCTGTTAATGTCCCATGCCCATTCCCAAACAATGCCAGAGAGGACTTGGGGGCACGGCTGTTTAGAAACCATCATTAGCTGGAAACAGCTGCACAGAAGGCACGAGGATAGGTCCAAAGAGAACTAGGCAGACAGATGCAAGGCCTTGGGAGCCGCATGGAGGTGAGACACACACAGAACTGTCTCCAGGACCCCCACTTACCAGCTTGCTTTTGACCAACTTTTCTATTGCACTGACAAGGTCTGCAGCAGTAGGTACTTCCGTGGAAGCCTGCCGGGCTGCTAGCAAAGAGGAGGACTGCAAGACATTGAGCAGCAAAGGAAAAGCAGATTAGCAAGGAATGAGGAACAGCGATTAGGAAGCAAAATAGTCAAAAGCTTGAGGCAGGCGAGGGAAGCAAAGCTCTAAGTTTACAGGGAAGAGATGACAGAGGGAGGTGGGGGTAGTGTGGGTGTGGGACAGGCCTGCCCAACCCCTCGTCAGGAATTCTGGCCAGCAAAGCATGGAAGGGACTAGGCTCTCCGTAGGCCTCCGAAAGAGCTGAGAGGAGGGGTCATGGAGTTCCTGGGTGGCCAACGGGCAAGGGCTGCACCTACTGACAGCAGTGGGTGGGTGGGGGGTGACTGCTGTGAGGGCAAGCAAGACTTTGGCCACTACACAGCCACCCATTGCTGTTCCAGGGTATGCAGGAGTCAATAAACCCAGCTTTAGGTGTGTCCAAAGAAGAGAAATAGTCCTCCCTTTACACAGCCTTAGATGTAGAACTTTACTGCGTGTCCAGCAAAAATGCTAGGGGCAGGGGCCTTAGAGACCAGAGAGCTAGACACCCCCCCACATATCCTGTCCCTCCCCCTCTCTCTCCTTCCCCCTCTTCTCTCTCTCTCTCACACACACACACATACACACAAATACACACACACACACACCCCTACGCCCCCAGAAAACATAGCTGGCTCTGGGAAGGCCCCCGAACTGGAACACTAGGAAGCGATAAAGGGCTCTGGCAGGAGCCGTGTGTCACGAGCCCGGCAGCCACAGTGAAGGAGGCTCTGCGGCAGGACCTCCCCGGGCCCCTCCTCCCTGCCCCTGCACCAGCAGTAAGGACTCGTCCATGTGGCAGTTTGGTCAGTGGTTTGGGGGGTCCTGCTCACTGAGGGACGGTGGTTTTTGGATTGTTTTTCCTTCCTTCCTCTACCTGAGAAGAAATTGGGGGAGAAATGGTTAACTCTGCAAAGCTCGTGTGCACTTTTACCCCAGCCTTATCGGAGCAGAGGGCAGTGGTGTTCCCAGGGCCAGGACACAGCCTCCTTCGGTCTCCAGCAGCAATGACTGTGGGCGTAGAGGTGGAATGTCCTGGCCTTGCTCTGACTTCGAGTTTGTCCCTTAGGTTAGGGGAAGAGTTTCAAAAGCGAAGCCTCTTGTCTAATCTAAGAGTTACTTTAAGTCTTTGCTTCTGAGATGGGGGAAAATAATTGCAATTAAGAAAGATATAATAATACATTTTTCCTCTCTTGGGGAATGCAGGAAATAACTTAAGTCTATGTGGAAAACCAAGTTATCATCTTTTTCTTCTAGTAATCGTACTCTTGGAAACTTATTCCAAGGACAGAAGTCAAAAGAACAAATGTGCTATGTGCACAGTGATCTGTCCACAGCAGCATTATCCAGAGCAGCAGAGACTGGAAACGCCCCCTTAGATGTCCCAGTCAGGGGCTGGTGAAGCAAAGTATGGAACATCAAATAAGTAAAATAATCTCCAGCTGTTAACATTATAGTTACGAAGGTAAAATTAATAAGACTTCAGGAAATGGTAGTAAATAAAACAGTGAACATATCATACATGCATACGAACAAAGACCAGAAGGAAACATGGAGAATTAAAATAATCATGCATCACAATGGGTGAACCTTCAAAAATTCCTTTTACACTGTTGTAAAAATTGTTTTAATATATCCAACTATATTTGCTAGAAGTTCTGAGGCTCACACCACTCCCAAATACTCCAGAAAAACGAAACGTACAGAATCACATAAGCAGGACTGAGGAGAGTTAATGTATCTAAGAAGAGATTGTTGGCATCTACCCTATTTCTAGCTAAGAAAAGGGCTACATGAATGTCTGGGGTAAGTCAGCATTCTCAGTTAAAAATTATCTAGAAACAACATAATGTCCATTTCCCCCAAACAAGCTGTGTTTGAGGGAATTAGAGGGAGAGGGTTCGTGACCTTTGCTTATCTTATGCCCGCTGGACCCTCTGTGGGAGGGCCATGAGGGCCACGGGCACCCGCTCCCCCGAGCACGGTCACTGTTTATAAAACACTGCGTGACGGCAGGCCTCGGGAACGCAGAGGCTGCTTCTCTCTCCCATCTCAAGGTGAAGCGCAGGCATTTCTGCCTCAGGAACCCAGGATGGGCACATGCCATGCTTCCTACTACATTTCTTCCCAACAGTCCAGGGTCAGAGAGCTGGCCCCGGAGATGGGGGCCACCAACATCACCTCAGGAGGGGCCACAATGGGGTGGGGGGGGCACACGGCTGCCAGATCTCAGTCATTAGCCTGCCACTGGACTTGCCTAGCACAGAGGAAGACCTCTATCAATGTCTGTGGGTTAACAATTTAAATGCAAAGCAGAGAGAATTAAAATAAGAACTGAGAAATCACCAGAAAAGCTGATATATCTGCAGACAGCACTTTTTGAATCACCAGAAAAGTGGACACATCTGCAGTCAATACTTTTTGAATTGCATCCTAGGTGGTATCATAAAGGTTTGTTTCCGGCCTGCACCTACTGGGCCCACCACCTAGAAGGAGGCTGCCCCTCTAGCAGGCAGAGCACCAGGGAGCACAGGGAGAGCCTGGAGGAGAGCTAGGCCAGGGGCCACTGTCACCACTGCCGCCACTGCAACACAACGAGAACAACACTCTGAAAAGCAAATGGCAAGTACCATGCAATCAAAAGCCGAAACTACCACTTCAGTGTCCAGAGAGAAGGAAGGACACACACACACACACACACACACACACACACACAAAACAAAGCGAAAGCATGGCTGTAAGGAAAGTAAGTGGCGGAGAACACGAACCAGCCCCAAGCTTCAGGTCAGTACCTGGAAGCACATCCAACCTAAGCCTTTGCTCCAGAACAGCTGGGACAATCAAGGTGATTACAGGCACAGTGGACACTGACATTTCAGATACCAATGAGCCTCTGTGTGCCAGCGAGCCAGGGAGTTCTGCAAAGCAAAGTTGGGCAACTTGGCATATCAGGTTTGCCCACCTTTGGCAACAACCTTCCCTTAACAGCATTTCCATCCCTCACACTATAAATGCAAAATTTTAACAGTGCTGGGCTTGACTAAAAGTTACCATTATTTAGATTTTAGAGTTGAGTATAGGGAAAATGACCAAAATGTAGGTTGTACAGTCAGGTACAATAAAATGGTTGCAACCTGGAACCACAGCAGATTCCTTTTTGATATAAAATATCAGATTTTATAAAATAGCAGATCCTAAAATAGTTCCTTTTAGGACCTGCTGCTTCCAAAGACAGAGCCATTACCCTTTATCAACAGGATACCAGGCAGGTTCCTACTTTGAGAATTCTACACACACCCCCGGCACTGCCCAAAATGAAGTCACGCCTCCAGGGTTGGGGGAGGGGACACCTACCAAATACAGACAGAATCTGTGTTATCATGGATTCATGTGGGGTAAGAGATACCAAAGGAGAAAGAGCATTACTATCGCCAACACACAAACAACACAAAATCACTTGCATGACACACTACTCTTTCAGGTAAGAAAGTAAAGATGTTCTACCATTTCATCCTGTGTGGGGTCGTTGTCAAAAATCTTCATAGGTGGAGGGAGGGGTGTGTGTGACTCTTCGTCTGGCTCATCCTCACCCCAACCTTTCTTGCTCTTCTAGAACAAAAGAGCAGCATTAGTTACCGTTTCACAAAGCTAAAAATGCCAATGATTCAGACTTGACATTTTAAAGAAACAACATATAAGAGGAGGGGTCCTCTCATCACACCTCTATCTTATCGGCTGCAGGTTCCTCCTCTATATATGGATACACCTGCTCATCTCAAAGGAGAGTGAGGACCAAATGGGGAATGAACACCCACCCCCCCACACACACACACACACACACATGCACACCAAAACAACACAAACAATCTATCTTATTGATTAGACAGGAAAAGAGAAAGCTGGGAGCAGTCAGAGAGAACCTAACTATTAAATTTTTGTAGGGTTCTTAAACACCAATCCAAATGTCACCAGGCTCTATTGCCATTTCTAGAGCGAGAAATGGCAGATAGCATAAAATTACAAGAAGAGGGAATCTGGTTACACATCAGGAAGAATTTCTTAGCCACATCAGTGATTAGAGTAAGTTAGTTTGCCAGATAAAACAGGTATCTCATTTCCCCAACCGAAACATACCCACTATACTTTGAATACGGAATCTCAGCTTTGTACGAGACTTCAGAGGTCACCCAGCCTAGCCTCTCGGCTAACACAGGGATCTCTCTGACTGTGATGTGAGGTCGCACGGACTCTCAAACCCTTGCAGTATGGGTGACCATCAGTTCTCGTGAAGGCCCTTTTCATCGCTGGTTAACCCCCCATTAAAATTCCGCTTTAAGTTGAAACCTTGCCTATAGCAACCTTGTCTGTTGATCCTAGTTCTCTGGGGCAGCCTGGACTTGTCCACTCCTTTTTATAAATGGCACCACTCAAGATTCTTGTAAACAACTATAATGCCCCAGCATAGTCTTCTATTTTCTTTAACCTAAACAGGCCTAGCCAGTTGTGATGTGGTCCTCAGTAGAGGCAAGGAACCAGCAACCAATTGACTCCCCTCCTGCCCAGAATCCTATCTCCAAATCTGGCAAATGGTCTCTGTCTGCTGGATGTCCTGGAGCTAGTCAGTCTCTGAATTTGTCACCAGTCAAACTGGGCAAGGTCTTGAGAATAAAAGGAACTCAAATCACTCAGGCACAGGATGACCACTGCTGGGGACTAGAGATGCCTAGTTTACCGAGCAGTGGAAGGAGGTGCGGCAGGGTCCCCTCTGGCCCGTGTGGAAGTACCTCATCAGCGCTGTCTCCCTGAGGGGTTGTCTCATCCCCAGGTTTCGGAGATCCCAGGTCGAAGCTCTTCCGACCATCACGTACTTTCTTCTGCTTTTTGATGTTCCCATCTGCTTTGCCACTGTTGAGCCGACGCACGGGACTTGTCAGCCACTTCTTCAGCGTGTTGGTGGAGCGCTTGGGACCAGGGGAACTGTGAATGGAGTTCAGGGAGGGCTGGGCCTGCAGGTTGGCCACTGACTCGGATTTGCCTCCGTTTTCACTTGAGGAATGAGAATACGCATCTGAGGAAAAAGAACAGACAGACACGGCCACGTCAGAAGCAGCTAAGGCAGGCTGCCAACCTGGGTGTAAGACAGCTCCATCCTCAGGAAGCTGGGACACAGGCAGAATGTCACGGCCAGCCGTAGACCCCGGCCAAGAGAAGCCTCCAGAACAGCAGTAACAGCCAACGCTCGCTCAGTTTTTAATGTGTGGGCACCATTCCAGGTGCTATGGATACAGGGGTGCGCAGAAGGCAAAGACCCCTGCCTACATGGAGTTTATGTTCTGGTGGGAAACACATATAATAGACTATTGCAATAGCAAAATAAGTAAAATGAAAAGTATGACAGATGGTAAGAAGTGCTATGTCAAAACATAAAGTAGGGAAAGGAATTAGGGAATGCTGGGGTGGGAACAGGGGTGCAAACTAAACAGCTGGTCAGGGACGGGCTCATGACACGACATTTGAGCAAAGCCCCAACAGCGGTGAGGGGTGAACCATGCGGCCCTCTGGCCAAGGGCATTCCAGGCAGGCAGAAGAGGAGCAAGTACAAAAGTCCTGAGGCAAGACCCAGGGTGAGCCTGGTGGGGCGTGAGTGGCATAAGCCAGGGGAAGAGCAGGAAGAGAGGAGTCGGAAAAGCAGCCACGGGTTGGGCCATCCAAGGCATGGTGGGCCTGTGTCATGCCTTTGGCTTTTATCTGGAGTGAAAACCCATCGGAAGACTCTGAGCCAGAGAGACATGACCTGATTTACGCTTTAGAGGTTTTTTCTGATTTCTACGTTGAGGGCAGTTGGACATAGAAGACTGGTCAGGAGGCTACTGCACAATTCCAGGCAAGGGATGTTGGTGGCTTAGAGCAGGTGGTACTGGTGGTTGTTAGAAGTGATCAGATTCTGGATATGTTTTGATGATAGGCCGATAGGATTTGCTGACAGACTGTGCATGGGATATGAAGAAAGAGGAGTCAGGGGTAACTCAGGTCTTTGGCCTGAACCATTAGGATGGAGTTCCTGAGAGGCAGATGACTATGGGAAGGGCAGGATTGGGGGAGGGAAGGTAGGAGTTCGGTTTTAGACATCTTTCAGATGCCCATTAGATATCTGAGTGGAGAAGTTCAATAGTTGAACAGCTGCTATCAAGTCTGGAGCCCAGGGGAGAAAGTGCTGGTGCACTGGAGATAAGTGGGGAGTTGTCAGCATAGTGTCAGTGCTGGAAGCCAGGAGGCTGGGCGGGATCACCAAGGGGCTTTGGTTAAAGACGTCTAAGGACTAAGCCAGAAGGAGAGCGATGAGAGGACGTGGAAGTAGCCAGTGAGGCAGGAAGAAAACCAGGCGAGTGGGGTGTCCTGGAGGCTGCATGTAGAAAATGTCTCATGGAGGAAGGAGAGATCAGCTGTGTCAAATGCAGCTTGATAGGTCAAGAGGGTTAACCTAAGAATTAAGTCTTAAACTTAGCAACATGGAAGTCATGGGTGTCTTTGAAAAAAGCAGCTGCTGTGGAATGGAGGGGGCCAGAGCCTGATTAGAGCGGGTGCAAGAGAATGGGAGCAAGACAAAGAGTATAGAGAAGAGAGAGCATTTGGGGTCAAGAGAGTTTGTTTTGTTTTTAAATGGGAGAAATCAGCATATTGTTTGTAAGCTGTATGCCATTTATTGATGGTTTTCAGTGTTATAATGTAACCTGCAAGAGCCTAAGCATTTGACACGGGCTACCTTATTTCATTCTCAGGACAACTCCTTGAGGTAGGTTCTATTATTATCCTTGTTTTACAGAAGATGAAACTGCAGACTTACAGAAACTAGCCAGTTTGCCTAAGGACATGCAGCTCACAGGGGCAGAGTGAGATCTGAACCCCAGACAGACAGACCTGAGCACTAAACTGCACTACCGGGCCCTTAGTGTCTGTGCCACACCCAGTTCTCCAGGCTCCCTCTGAATGTGGAAGGGCTAACGATGAGGCTGGAGGGAGCAGGTCTGGGGAAGCCGCACTGTCGTGGTAGAATAGAGGGGCTAGGAAAGGCATGCGGTGGATGTGGGCATGCAGGAAAAGCACATCAGGCAGCCTTATTTAATTTCCCCCAAATCCTTGCTGTCTGAATACTCATTAAACTCTGAGGAGGCCGGGTACAGTGGCTCACGCCTGTAATCCTAGCACTTTGGGAGGCTGAGGTGGGAGAATCACTTGAGGCCAGGAGTTTGAGACCAGCCTGGGCAACATAGTGAGACCCTGTCTCTACAAAAAATAGAAAAATTGGCCAGGCATGGTGGTGCATGCCTGTAGTCCCAGCTACATGAGAGGCTGAGGTGGGAGAACCCCTGGAGCCCAAGACTTCAAGGCTGCAGTGAACTATGATTGCACCACTGCACTCCAGCCTGGGTGACAGAATGAGACCCTATTTCAAAACAAAACAAAACACTGAGATCAGCATTAGAATCCACCTACCTTGGCATTATAGAATAGCTTTGAGTTATTCAAAAGAAAGCCCTTCAAGCCCACTACAGATGTCTTCCTAGCTCCTATTGTTTAGGGATGCTGTTCTTGGTTCTTTCTATCAGTGCTGAGAAAGGTAGGGTCCCAAGGCTTCCAAAAGCAAGACAGGAGCCTCAGCATGCAAATATTTATTAATGCCTCAGCAAGAATTACTAAACAATAACTATATCATGGAGCACATATTAGGTAGTCTGTTCTAAAGATATATAACAGATTTTACTAATATATATACATATATATATTTTTGAGACAGAGTCTCCTCTCTTGCCTGGGCTAGAGTGCCGTGGCGTCAGCCTAGCTCACAGCAACCTCGAACTCCTGGGCTTAAGTGATCCTCCTGCCTCAGCCTCCCAGGTAGCTGGGACTACGTGCCACCATGCCCGGCTAAGTTTTTCTATTTTTAGTTGTTTGGACAATTTCTTTCTATTTTTAGTAGAGACAGGGTCTCGCTCTTGCTCAGGTTGGTCTCAAACTCCTGAGCTCAAACAATCCACCAGCCTCGGCCTCCCAGAGTGCTAGGATTACAGGCGTGAGCCACTGAGCCCGGCCAAGATTTTACTAATATTTTTATAGACCTCTTATCTAGCTACACGTAGACATTCACCCATGATAGGAGAGAGAGAGAGAGAGACAGAGAGAGAGAGAGAGAGAGAGAGAGAGAGAGAGAGAGAGAGAAAATGAAAGAGCAAGAGAGAGCTAGCAAAATAAAGATAAATTCACAAGGCAGTATGTGATTAATTGCCAGAGGGCTGGTATGGCCTCTGGAGGAGTTTAGAGGAGGGTCAGATCAGAGTAGGTGGGATTGGTCTGAAAAGGTTTAATGGAAGAGATATATCTGAATAGAAGGGGGAAGGAATTCCACAAAAGGAAGACAGCAGGAACAAAAGCAGAAAGGCAGGAAAATTGGAAAACACCTGACCGGTCTATCTCCTCCCCTCCCCCTGAGGTTCCCCTGACAGCACCAGTTTGCACACTGATACTTACACCAAACACAGGACTAGGTAAATTTAAACAAACTATTACAGTGGCTTTTCACACCTACTTGAAGACTGAGTCACCTTTTCCTACAATGACTTTGCCCTAGACTACAGGTCTAATCTGGCCTGGGAGACCCTCTGGTTTATACACAGCTAATAGAGAAGAAATAAAATCCTGAAAAAAGGGTAAATGAATGCTCTTGTCAATAGAGAGCTGTCTCTAGCTTCTACAACTGGCAGATCTTATGAGCACCAAGCTTAGGCTTCCTGAGTCTTAACCCTGCTGGGACTTTCTGAGATGTTGCTAGAGTTTTGTGAATATTTTGGAAAACGACAGCAGAATATTTCAATTTAGAAGCACAAAAACTGAGCTCTGAAAATTCCCTGGTATGAAGGATACCTACAGGGTTGCTCTGCTCAGGGAATATGTAGAGATCAACTGACTTGGTTGGCATCCCTTTAAGGACAATGTTGTAATCTTATCTCAGAAAATTCCTTGCTGGCTGTGGTCTTGGGTGTGTTGACATTATTTCTGAAGTGTTTGGTATGGGTCAAACTCCTGTTCTCTGAGGCCTGGGTGATAAACATCTCCAGAGCACTGGCAGGGCCTCTCTGCTATCTTTCTGTCATAAGCTTTTCATTCACCAGGCCCCTGTGACACCATGCGGCTCTACTGAATTCAAGCCTCCAAAACTTAGATTTATCAGCTTGTATTATGTCAGCAGTACTAGAGGCCTGGCCACTTTAACTGTGCCTTAACTGTTTTGAGGCAAGACAGATAGATGACTGTCCAAGATTTCTGTTCCACAGCAAATCAAGTCCGGTTTTGAGACTCACAAATGCAAATTTTGAATGACCATTCCTTTTCCCCTGTTGTTATCTGGTTCTGCTTTTGTGCTTTCTGTACAAACTAATGGCAAGAGTACAAAGTACAAATTAAAAATCAAGAGTGTTCTTAATTTTGTTTTTTTAAGTTTATTCTATGTAACAATTGGAGCTATTCAACCATGGCCCAAGGAATGGGAATCCAAGTGTTGGAAGCAATATAATTCAATATCTTTCCAGTTAAGTGACTGATTTGGAACGACAACAACCATAATACTGTTCTGCCATCAAATCATCCCAAGTCCAGGTAGGTATTATTTATTATGATTCCCATCTTAGGAAATAGAAAATGACAGTGTTTCAGGAAACTGGGGTTCATAGTAAGTGGCAGAGGCAAGACTTAAACCCCGATCTGATCCCACTGCACATACATTTAATCTTATTTCTGCATCTATGTTCATTCCATGTATTCCTTTAGCCTTTACCATTATTGAAAAAAGGAGCATCACATTGCTAGTCTATTTGACATTTCAAATATAAATTTATATATAATTTATATAAATTACAAAATTTCTGCTGAAAACAGTCTCAGAGTTTACCTTGCTAATTTGATAAATAAGGCAATGAAGGTTTACACGTGGGACGGCCGCTGTCACAAACTAGTAACAAAACTAGTAGTCAGCATCCCTCCGCCTGCTCCCAGCCTCCGAACCAGCACATTCTCTTTAGCCCTGAGGCTCAGAAACTGCCCTTAAGACCAATACTTGGTTTTAAGTGAATGGGAAGACAAATGTATCTCTGGACACTGCAAGTAGTAAAGATGCCCTAATGTTCTCGTATGTACAATCTGCTTTCCAGAATTTAAAAAAACATCATTTTCTGAGACTAATTTTACTACGAAATATTTTTAAAATACAGAATATAGGAAAAATTTGACATCCATGTACCCACCGCCTATATATGATAAGTATAAACACTTTTTGCATATTTGCTTTAGCTTCTTAAAAAGTAAAGGATTACATTCATCCTGGGATTTGGGCTGAAAAACGAGGAAAAAAAAAAAAGTAAAGGATTACACATATAGTTGAAGCCTTTTTTTTTTTTGCCCATTTGCAATCCTACTCCCAGAGTCAAATTCTCTTCTGAAGTTGTCGTGCATCTTTCTTATCCATGTTGTCAGACATTTACTTTACATGCAAACATAGTATTATCTCGTGTTTTCTATTTTATGCGATTATCATAATGTAGGTGTCATCTTGCAACTTGCTCATTTATTCAAAATCATTTGAGATTTATTCATGTTTATACATGTAGATCTAGTTCACTCATTTTAACTGTTGAATAGTATTCTTTCACAGGATATATCATGATGCTTGTAATACCTTTTCCTAATGATGAACATTTGGATATATGGGGATATATGTATGTGCGTGTATGTATATATACATTGTACAGGTCTATTTGCATACGTGTGAGAATTCTAGGCCAGTGCATCCCAAACCACCTGTGGTAAAGAACTCATTTTACTTACTTCTAATCTGTTTGGACCTATACTTTTGTAAAACACAAAGTCACACTCTTGGATGTTGTGGAAATGTCAAATTGCTATAAAAGGTTCTATAAAATACTCTCATTTTCTGTGCTTATTTCACTGTGGGATGGACACAAACAGTTCACAAACCTACGCTGTCTGCAGATCACACACTGAGTAAGTAGCACTGCTCTCAACTCTAAAGCACTAATCTCAAGGTGGAATGGCCTGACCCTACCACTGGGCAGCTGTGTGACTCTGGGTCAGTTATTCAACCTCTCGGTTTCCTCATTAGTAGGTAACATTAGAAACTACCTCATAAGGTTGCTACCAGGATTAAGGAGTTAGTATTTGTAAAGTGCTAGAACAGTGTCTAGACCCATAGGAAGTACGATCTAAGTATTTAAGTGAAAAAAAAATCAATAAAATCATTTAAACCTCCCCTAATTTGATGACTGATTTTATTCTGTATGTTCCTTCATTCCATCTGTGTGTTCTTCTACAGGCCAGACTACATACTTTAAGGGCATTTTTTAGTTTGAAAGTTCTATGTCTCACTAAAGCAAAGACAAACTTAATGTAACCAACTGCCACCTTGTGTCATCCCCACCCCCCACGCCCCGCCCAGGGAGTAATGATAGCTAGCTCTTAACCACTCTGAAGACCAAAGTCTGAAATCTCTTCCTAGGAAAAGGTGGCCGCATCCTTTGGCTACCAGGCAATTGCCTCCTCCTTCACCATTTGGAAGTTAAAGCAGCACAGGTTATCCCCCGGTGACGACGCGAGCCTTCTTATCTAAAGGGGTATCCGCAGAATGGGCGTTTCTGGTGGATTTTATGACTAGGCAATGGAACAACTGTTGATATTAGGGTCTCAGATATCATTCTGGGGATGTAATAAACATATCGATGCTATTAGCCTAAGCCTTGGGGCAAAGACTCCATGATTTCAGGTACTTTAACCACAGTACAGTTGTCCCCCACCATCTGTGGGGGTTATGCTCCAAGATCGCAGATAATGCCTAAAACTGCAGATAGAGCCAAACCCTATATATGCTATGCTTTTTGCTATATATAAACACACCTACGATAAAGCTTAATTTATGAATTGGGCATAGTAAGAGATTAACAATAAATAATAATAAAATAGGACAATTATAACAATATGCCAGTATGACTACTCTTGTGCTTTGGGGCATCGTTAAGTAAAATAATAGTTACCTGAACACAAGCTCTGCGACATTATGACAGCCGATCTGACAACCGGGACAGCTACTAAGTGACTAATGGACAGGCAGCGTATACAGCACAGACATGCTGGACAAAGGGATGCTTCACGTCCTGAGTGGGATGGAGTGGGACACTGCTAGATTTCATCACAGTACTCAGAATAGCGCACAATTTAAAACTTATGAATTATTTCTGGAATTTTCCATTTAATATTTTTGGACCATAGTTGACAGTGGGGAACTGAATCTACAAAAAGCAAAAACACGGAGAAGGGGGGACAAATGTAGCATGTTCCCAGGCAGCACAGGAGATGAGTGCTTTCTGCTTCAACTGAAGATGGAAATTAGAATAAAGCCTAGGAGAGTTTGCTCACTGAGCACATCTCTAAGCACAGTCCATTGTCCATGTCAAACATTGTTCTTCTTTGGCTTGGGTAGCCTTTCATTAGCAACTAAATGGAAGATACCTGTACAAACATGAGTAGTAATTGAATATACTAGCAATCTGTAATATCTAACTTGTTTAGAATTTAATTTCCTGTTTGAAAGTTTCAACCCATACTTATTTCACTTTTATGTCACACCTAAAAAAAATACTTCTACCGTTTTAGGTCCAGTGTAAAATTTGCAAAACTATTCTGAAAGCAGAATACATTGTGCAGAGTCATCAAAGAGTATAAATTTAGGGTTTGGCAAATGCTTTATGGTTGCATCCACAGGACCGTCATCCACTATTTTTCTAATCACAAAATACTGATTTAGCCTTATTTCTACTGACCCTGAAGTGAGTTGAAAGCAAAGGAGGACTACACCTCCGAAACAGAAAGAGAAGACAGTTCTATTAGTTTTGTGGGTTCCTGGGGTTTAGTATCCCCAAAGACCAGGAGCAGTGTCCTTGAAGGGGCTAGGCTGGGACTCCAGAGAGTATGCACATGTGCAGGTGGGATCCGAGGCTTCAGTGGCTGTGAATGACCCAGATACATAACTAAGCTGGCCCTCCATGTTCTACGCTGGCTTGAGTATCACAACTCAAAAATAGAAAACCCATTTTCAATCTATTCTTCTGCAGTTCAGTGATGGTATTCGATCACACTCCAAAGGCATGTCTTCTGCCTAATATATTATGTAATTGCTAAAATATATGGGGTCTCGTTGTTCTGTATTAACTATATTCATTTTATCTAGATGGCCAATGGGTCTATAAATGTCCCCCTGGTATTCATCATAATACCATATTGGAAACTGACTCCAATGGCTGCAATCAGAAGAAATCACAAAGATTCTTAATATCCACCAGCAATTTACAGAGGAGTCCTTTAACCTCCTTTTCTTTTGTCTCACTTTGGCTCCAAGACACAGGAATAATTGTAAACTCTTTGCTTTCCATTGCTTGAACTGCATAATGCCAATGCACTTCAATACATCTGTCTGCAGAGATTACATACTCAAACATTCCTGTTTTCTTTGCATTTCTGGAAATAATTTGCTTAATATAAAAATTATAGAAGTATCATATATACATTTTTTTTTTCACACTGGAAATCACACATCTAGAGAACGGCATATGATGAGGAGGCCGAGGGAGAAAATTTTCTGGGTAATAAATAGATAAATCAGTGTTTGTTTGTAATCATTGACAGCATAAGACCCACAGTTAGTATTAACATGTCCCGCATGGTGTACGGTAATACTCTGAAAGGCCCTTTAGCAGAATACAAGCTCCAAGTTGCAAATTCAGCTGACGTCCTGAGGCCATGCACCGCCAGTTCCAGCACGACTTGCTTTGCAGCAAACTATCTGGTTGGCCGTCTTGGTTCCCGGGCCACCTGGTGCTGGAGAATAAAGAAAGCTGCTATGGTGACAATAGGAAATGGGGGAGGCTGAGAAACCCTGTTTCCTGACACTAGGAAACTTGTCGCCCTTGCAATTACTCCTGCCACAACTTTAGACTAGGCTTGGCAGACACATTGTGGCTCAGAATGTTCCTTCTCCCATCTCATAGTCATACTCAAGTCTCGCATAGTGCAAGCCCCTGCCTCCTGCTTACTATGCCATAACTCTTATGCCTAGTTTAGGAATCTCTCCAATGAGTCCTTTACCAACCTATCATCCTTTATATCACTTTATATTTACTCAGACTTAACTTTATGTGTTTTTATAAATTTTGTACAAATAAATCTTTACGGATTTAGAACATCAGCATCTATTTTTCCCATTAAACTAAAAGTACAAAACCAAGGGCCACTCTGAACCTTAAAAGCCCTTGGTATTGGGCTATCTCTTAGTTCATTTCTACTAATCGGCCCCCTTCTTTTCCCTATACTTCAGTTCCTGTCCTGGCAGAATGTGCACAGAGATCTGAGCCACAGAAATGATTCCAAATCCAGTGGCATTCACGCAGGACAAGAATCCTTTTCATCTTCAGAGTGTATTAGGACATTAGCCCTTAAGAGGATGATCTCCAACAGACAAAAATATCTCCATAGGGTGAAAAGTCAGCACCTCTGACTTCAGTAGGGATGAAGTCTCCAGAATTCTGTTCTAATTCAGTCCAGATCTCCCTCAACTACTGCAGGCTCCTTCAGTGCCATCCCCGACCCTCCTCCCAGGCTCATGCTCTCACTCTCATCAGGATATCACTGGAAGCAGAGGGTTAAATGATAAAGTTCCAAACTGCTTGTCCTCAGGATCTCCTTGGCCTCAGTTTACCCTGTGTAATCTTCTCTCTGAGCCAGAGACAGAGGGAGGAGAGTCCTCAGAGGGCACCAAACCCCATGCCTTGCCCCCAGATAAGCAGGTTTTAAAAACACAAGGCTATTGCTGTGCTATATTGCCATCCTGACTCACTGGAATAACTACCTATCTAGTTGTCTTTGGAAATTAAGGACTAGAAAATTCTCTCTATAATCCACCAGCGGTGGATTCTGAAGCTTGACAAATTAGATTAGGCAAAAAGTCCATGAAAATAGATCAGCTGCTCTTCTAAGAGTAAATATTCTAGATATTATTTTAATCCACACACTCATCTCATTCTCCTAGAGGGAACACACTTTTCTTCCAAAGTGGGGAGTAGAAAACTTTCCCAAAAGACTTCTGAACTGTTCAAAACATAACCACCAAAAGAATATGGTGCAACTTCACAAATTCAGACTAAAGAAAGGACATACCACATTAGTACAAACCCTAAAATGGTTATTGTAAAAAATTGTACCCAAAACCCCTCACTATGAGATACCACCTTACACTGATTAGGATGGCTATGATAATACCAACAAGTCAAGCGATAACAAATGTTGGTGAAGGAGTAGAGGAAAGGGCACCCCATACATTGTTGGTGGGAATGTAGATTGGTGCAGCCATTATGGAAAACAGTATGAAGGTTCCTAAAGAAATTAAAAATGAACTGCCATATGACCCAGAAACCCCTCTTTGGTATATTCTCAAAGGAAATGAAATTACTACCTTGTAAAGATATCTGCATTTCCATGTTCATGGCAGCATTATTTATGATAACCAAGATATGGAAACAATCTAAGTGTCCATCAACAGACCAGAGGATAAAGAAACTGATATGTATGTGTACACACATGCGCACACACACACACACATACACATACAGGGTAACTATGTGAGATGATGGATATGTTCATTTCCTTCACCATAGTAACCTTTTTATTATCTATATGTATCCTATATCATGTTGTATACCTTAAATATACACAATAAAATTTATTTAAAAACAAACAAGAAATGGTTTCTATTTTCAGATGGTAAGGCAATAAGAATTAGTGAATAAGTAGGAACTGAGATTGCCTGAAATCTGCATTTGTCTATAAATATATCATGAGCACAAGGAAGGTCATATAATTGTAACATGTGGCACCTGCCAAATTCAGTCCTCTTACGGCTTTATCCCCCACATCCAGCCCCCGCAAGCACCATCCCTGGCAGGTAAGCCAAATTTCCTTGTAAAATATGCCCATTCCTGAGTCCACTGTGTATCCTAGGCCTCGCACAAGCCCTAAATGAGCTCCCTAAATCACTGTTCACCCTATTAACTTACAGAGTAATATTTCCCTTTTTTCTTTTCAGATAGTATGAACATAAATGAGTTCAACTCTACTAATAATCACAAGGATTCAAATTAGCATTATACAAGTAACTGTCTATAATTGAAGAGTCACAGAATGACCAAGGCAGCTTTTAGCTCTCTCCTACCAGTAGATTTTTCATTGACAAAGATTTCTGAACTGATATTTTCTTTCTATTTCCACTGTGGCTGCCCTAATTCAAATATTATAAATCTACTTGCTGTAACTATGTAAACAGCCTCCAAACTGGTCTCTCTGCATCCAGTCTTTTTGTTTTATCCATTTGATGCACCTCTTCTACCAGAGCAATTGTATCCGCTTTGTTCAAGCCACAGTTCAAAACTTGACCAATAAAATGTAATTTGTCAGCCTGCTATTCAAGCTGCTTCACAGTCAGGCCTGAGCTCACCTTGCTAGCTCTCTGAGCCTCCACTCTGATAATTCAAGGTTTTCAAACTGTGATCCCTAGCCTAGCAATATCAGTATCATCTGGCAACTTGTTGGAAATGCAAGTTCTCGGGCCCTACTCCAGAGCTTGTGGATCAGAAGCTATGTGGGTGGCTCAGCACCTTGTGTTTTAATAAACCCTCCAAGTAATTCTGATGTATGCCAAAGTTTGGAAACCGCTATTCTAAATGAACCCTTCACCTCGGTCTACTTGTTGGGTTCACTGCACCAACCACTTGCATTCCTCATTGCTCATACACTTTTCTGCCTCTCTGCTGTCTGAAGTGACAACTAAGCCCAGCATGTTCTTCTTTTTCTCTGAGAGTGCCTTTTGTACTGTTCATTTGGCACAGACAAATGCCTGTTCATATATTCTACCTCCCTGAGGAAAGTCCTTGAGGATGGAGGTATTCTCCATCTTTGCGTCCCTAGCACAAATTCTTTGGCCATTAAATGGCTAGTGATGGATAGCTAAGGACAAAAAAACAAAAAACAAAACAAAACAAAAAAACCCAGAAGATAAATCATTGGTGTCTGAGTATTTTTAAGTCCAGAGACCTCTAAGAAAAAGTAAATACACTCGTCTCTTAAACTAAGCACCATGAATATCAATTTAGGCTAGTATTTCCTGTGTTCCTTAAGATGCTCTAAGTGTCACCCAGGCAATTAAGATGGGTTAAACAAAGTTACCTGTTTCTTTACTGCAAGACTTCTCAGAACCTTTAATATGCTAATGGAGATGATGAACCCAGAGGAAACATACAGCATTTACCAAACTTCACCGATCTTGGCTATTATTTCATCTAAGTCTGGAATATTAAAGGTGACTCAGACTCCTGGGCATGGTATCCTGACAGCAGGGTAGTCAGTCAAACTCAAAACCTGTTACAAATGCCAAAGTAGGAGATAAGTTACAGTCCAGTCCAGTTATTTTCGGCTTCTATGGTATCACATCCAAGTCTACCCAGCAGCCAGTGGGAGCCTGACCTGCATTCAACTCACAACGTGCCCTTCACCAGTAACCTTAACAAGAGAGCTGAGGGGAAGAGTTAAGCAGGGTGACTCTGGAAGGCTTAAGACTGTAATTAAGTGCTACTTAACTGGAAATGCTGCAATGGAAATTCTCCAGGGGAACCTGA